>JARBWK010000007.1:65255066-65512282 GCA_030556195.1 Anolis apletophallus | reverse complement strand
AAAACAAAGGAATGGGGTGGGCGCGCATGGAGGTGCCTTTTATGCCCTCCGGGCCGGCTGGGCGGAGCTACCGCCAAAACTTTTCAAACTGGGAAAGTTTCCGTTAGAAGCCGCTGGCGCAATATAAAACTTCATAAGTGTGCATTCACAGAGCTCTCGAAGAAGAAATATTGTTTAATCCAAACATCCTTTGTTATTTCTCTCAGTTAGACCCTGGTCACTTCTTGTTTGCAGGTAAATATGTTCTCTGAATTTATTAGAAATATTGGTAATTAAAATGTGAGATTTGAAAGGAGAAGAAGAATAGAGATTGAAAATACATTAATTAATTCTTTTAGCCAATCATCTAGGTAATTGAAACATTTGAGAAACCTTTCAACGTATCAGGATTAAATAGAGTATCAAACAGACATTTTAAAAAATCAATGTCATGCTGAATTTACAGGAATGCAAAATCTCAGAAAATACAATCAGAGCTAATAAAGTAATTCTCACAATTAACCCCAGAGTGATATGTGTGTTCACTTCATGTAGAGCCATGTGGCAAACATGTTGTATGTTCAATGTGCTAATGTGTAACTATTTCATATATTTCCAGACTCTTCTCACCATTGACCTGTAGTGCAACAAGAAGTATCAATAGGGACCCTGGTTCTGACTATTGGAGTACAGTATGCTATTGGGAAGAGTCTGGAAACATCATCCTGCTGTGTCCTAATCTCCAACAGAGCAGATCTATGTTGCTCGATGTAGTTATTGATTGTTAAGGTAACTTTTATAGGAAATAATTATGATTGTGGAAAGAATGCCATAATAATGAATATGAAGCCTGACTAGTGAGTATAGACCAGTTACATATCTATAACTGCAAAAGTAGGATACCAGTCTATGTTGGCAATGGCTAACTAAAATCAGAGTAAATTTATCTGTTACTGCATGTGATATACAATTAGATCTCACATTCACATAGAATGCATTCCTAGCCATACCATGATTACCTGAAACCACAGATATGACCAAACATAATTAAATTACCTGACTTCCTGAGCCAGCATATCAAAGCGTTGCATTGGTGAACCTAGAAATTCCTAGAGAGGTATATNTTTCATTGACGGACCAAGAAATTCCTAGAGGGTAAGCATACTAAAAATCATCTGGGGACATAGCAAATTCTTAGTTAACATTTCCCCCCACACATGGGTAAGTGTAACCATGAATGTTCTGTAGTTATGGGGATCTTATTATATCAATAAACTACTGAGCAACGGGTTGCGTAAACGCTAAACTCATACACAAAGGCAGTATAGCAGTATCAAAAATATATTATAACAACATTATTCAGGCATAGAGGTCAACACAAAACACATTACAAGACCAAGTGCGTATACTTGCGTCTGTAATCGACAAAATAAGACCGCATGACGGATTCAGTCTATCAGTTCTCCAAAGCTGGATAATCCGGTATAAATCATACAAAGTCACGAGGTGCGTTCCTTTTGCAGGAATGCACCTCGTGACTTTGTATGATTTATACCAGATTATCCGGTTTTAGAGAACTGATCGACTGAATCCTTCACACGGTCTTATTTCGTCGATTACAGACGCAAGTATATTATTTTATTTCCAGTGTTTATACCCCGCTACTTCTCAACCCCCGAGGGGGGACTCAGTGCGGCCTAACAGACGGCAACAATTCGATGCCACACAATACATAGTAAAACACAGTTAAAATTAAAATACATTAAAATACACCTAGAATTCAATACATTAAAATACAGTTAATATTAAAAACATCATATACATTCATCACCATTAAAACAATGTTCCATCCAAAGTCTTAGATCTTAACCACCAATTTGCCAACTGACCAGTATACGCACTTGGTCTTGCGATGTGTTTTGTGTTGACCTCTATGCCTGAATAATTTATTATTTATTATTTATTTATTAAGTTCAACTTAATATACTGCTCTCTCTGGAGCCCAGAGCGGTTCAGAGAGTTAATAACAGGTAAAACACATAAGATGCAATAAAACCCAAGTTAAACCCCCAATTAAAACATATTCCGAGCAAAAACTGCGATGGCAGAGGAACAATGCTGGCAGCGGCACAACAGGATGCTAATGAAACGGCATTGATTATGGGCCAAATGCCTGTCTAAATAGCCAGGTCTTAAACCTCTATGTGGAATGACATTAGGTCCCGGATGGCTCATATCTCTTCGGGGAGGGTGTTCCACAGGGTTGGCGCGGCAACGGCAAACGCCTTCTGCTGCATACTAGCGAGTCTGTAGACATTAATACCAGGCACATCCAGTAGGTTGAGTCCCTCTGAGCGCAGCGATCTCCTGGGCACATAAGGGGTAAGCCGCTCCCTCAGGTACACTGGCCCCAAACCATAAAAGGCCTTGAAAGTTAGAACTAACACCTTGAAGGTGACCTGGAATTCAATTGGAAGCCAGTGCAGTTCGCGCAAGAGTGGAGTCACGTGGGCAGATCTTAAGGCTCCTGAGAGCAAACGTGCTGCAGCGTTCTGCACCAGCTTGAGTTTCTGGATCGCCGACAAGGGTAGGCCAATGTACAGCGCATTACAGTAGTCGAGCCTCGAGATGACCGTGGCTTGGATCACCATGGCCAAGTCGCAGCGGGAGAGGTAAGGAGCCATACGTTTTGCCTGTTGCAGGTGGTAAAAGGCAGTCTTGCATGCGCAGGCAATCTGCGCCTCCATAGACAGCTGTGAGTCCAGCCGGACCCCTAGGCTCTTTACTGACGGTTGCGGGCAAAGGGCCACGCCGTCAAACGTCGGCAACTGGGTCTCTACCCCTCCCCCCCAGATGGCCCAGCCACAAGATCTCCGTCTTCGCCGGGTTCACCTTCAACTTACTGGCTCGCAGCCATCCAGTTACGACTTCTAGGCAGAGATGGAAATTATCGGGTACAGAGTCCACCCCGGGGTCCATCCTTAGAATGAGCTGGGTGTCATCAGCGTACTGATGACATTCTAGCCCAAAACTCCGTACCAATTGGGCGAGTGGTCGCGTGTAGATGTTAAATAACAGCGGGGAGAGAATGGCCCCCTGAGGGACTCCACAATATAAGGGAATAATGTTGTTATAATATATTTTTGATACTGCTATATTGCCTTTGTGTATGAGTTTAGGATCTTATTATATCATAATACTCCACCCATTTCTGTTTACATTCTGACGTACATCAGTTACACACACTGCCATATTTGGGTTTACTAGTAACATTTCTTTCTTGGGGATTAAGGTTCAGGAAAGATAGGAACATAGGAATTAGTCTTATATGATTGATTGATTGATTGATTTTATTATTTATGAGTCGCCCTCCACGTCAGTGCTCCGGGCGACTTACACATAAAACACATAAAAAGAGTTCAATAGTTAAAAGCTAAAAGAGTAGGAAAATTAATTAAAATAGTTCCAGTAACTCAGGCTAAGTCTGAGGGTGTCCTTAGCCGTAAGCCTTTCGGAAGAGCCAGGTCTTCAATGCGGTCAGGAACTGGGGCATGTCCCGGATAGCTCTCTGATCCGCCGGCATCAAGTTCCAAAGAACAGGGGCCGCGATGGAAAAGGCTCTCCGTCTCGTGGTGTCGAGGCGGGCCTCACTCACACCTGGGATGCGGAGAAGGTCCCTGTTTCCTGAACGCGGCGACCTTAAATGAGCTGGTTCGGACAAGCGGTCTTTTAAATAAGCTGGGCCGGCGCCATGGAGGGCCTTAAAGGTAAGCGACAAGATCTTGTGGATGGCTCTGAGCTCGACTGGCAGCCCGTGCAGGCGCTGTAGAGATGGCGCGATATGGCATCTCAGTGGTGTCCCGGTGAGGAGTCTGGCATCTGCATTCTGCACTAGCTGGATTTTACGAGTGGTTGACTGCGGCAACCCCACGTACAAGGCATTACAGTAGTCCAGCCGTGATGTCACTGTGGCATGGACCACCGTAGCCAGCGCATCTGATGGAAGGTAAGGTGCCAGTTGACGTGTCTGGCGTAGGTGGAAGAAAGCTCCCTTACTTGTCGCAGCAACCTGGGCCTCCAGTGAGAGTCTCGAGTCTAGTATCACACCGAGACTCTTCACCGACGGGCCGGGATCAGCGGCTCTCCCTCAAAGAGAGGCAGCGGAATGGGTGGCTCTGGGCGTCCCGGCCATAGAATCTCAGTCTTTGATGGATTGATCTTGAGTTTGTATGAGCGGAGCCATCTGGTCACTGCCTCTAGTCCTTGTCTGAAATTCTCAGGCACCGATGTTACGCCTGGCTCAAGCTTCAGCAGAAGCTGGGTGTCATCTGCATATTGGTAGCACCCAAATCCAAAACTTCTGGCTATGCTTGCCAAGGGTTGGACGTAGATGTTAAAAAGCGTTGGTGACAAAATGGCGCCTTGGGGGACTCCACAGTCCAGGGTGGATTTCTTGGACACTTGGCCTCGCCACTCAACACGCTGCGAGCGGCCCCGCAGGAAGGAATCGAACCAGGCCAAAGCTGTGCCTTGAATCCCAATGGCTGATAGTCGCCGCAACAGCAAGTCATGGTCCACCGTGTCGAACGCCGCGGTGAGGTCAAGCAGCACCAGGATAGCTGAACCTCCCTTCTCCAATTGGTGGCGGATGTCGTCCGTGATGGCCACCAGAACGGTCTCGGTCCCGTGTCCGGCGTGGAAACCCAATTGGCAGGGGTCCAGGCTTCCTGAAGTTTCCAGGAATTCCTGTAATTGGATCGCTGCTGCCCGTTCAATCAGTTTCCCGATATTGTTAGATCTAACTCGAGTGAGATTCTTTCCTAGCCCTGTCTAGAAATGATGATGATGATTATACTACATTTATACCCCGCCCTTCTCAACCCAGTGAGGGACTCAGGGTGGCTTACAATCCATGGCATACAGTGCCACATTACACATATAATAAACATAACGTATCAATTTAAAAAATTAACATATCAATTTAAACATACAGTAATAAACACGACATAATAATTGCACAATTCAAATATAAATACAATAAAAAACCTTAAAATTAAACATTAAATCCCAACCAAAGTGGGCTGATGGAATAAGTGTAGTGGAATAAGAGATCCCTTGTAGTCCCTGGCTAAGGCCCCTTCTACACTGCCATATAAAATACAGATTATCTGCTTTGAACTGGATTATATGGCAGTGTTGACTCAGTTTGATAATCTGGATTATATGGCAGTATAGAAAAGGCCCAAATTTCATCCAAGAGGGCCTGATCCTGTTTAGCTTCACGAGAAGACTAATTCCTCTGCATGGCATAGTGGGCGGTTAATCTCATATAAAAATAAATCATCATCAACATAATCATTCTGAGGATTGTATTCTTTCCTTTTCTTCATTTGTCAATGTTGTTTTCTTTCTAAAATAATGATGATAACTGGCATCATCTGTTAGCACATCATTCTCCATTTATTAAGGAAAAATAACTTTTGCTTCTGATTCGCAAATCTAGTTAAGGAGAGGGAAAAACCCTCTTCTCCTAATAGTTAAGCTACTAAAGAACAAGCCACTTTGACGTTCTTATCAGCTCCCTGGTAGCCTGTCTCCCTTCTTTATAACAAAATCCTCATCATCTCAATATCCTAGGATGGGTTTCAGGCAGAGCCGTTCACTGTTCAGTGTTCACATCTTAAAGGGCAGTGGAAAACTTCATATTCTCTCAGCAGGAGGAGCTGGGGCTCAGTCTTAGGTGTAAATCTCTGGCAGCTGACTGTTGGAGTCCACAAGCTGTACCTTGTAAATAATTCACTTAGGCAAAGAGGGGAAAATCTGCATATGAGAATGAAATGTCATTTATAACTCATAGGATATTGGCTTGGCTAAGAAAAACTTTCCAACCCCTTTCAACTCATTACGTGCCACAAGGAGAGGAAGCAAGGAGGAGGGGTTGAAGAGAGCATGGCATGAAATCTCTATTCCTTGACAGACTCATGGAGCAATTCTTCCAATAAAAAAGATCTTTATGTTGCCGAAGGCAGAAAGGGAGAGTCTTGGTTCCTTTTGCCCTGTAAATGCCAAAGTTAAATTGAACATTGTACAGGGAGACCAATCCTTCTGCTCACATTATCTGACACCCATGTACAGTCAGCCCCCCGGATTCTGCATCCACACATTCATTTGTGCATGGCTTGAAACTATTTTTTAATCCCATAATCATTTTTTCCTTTGTTATTTTTGTTTAAGAAAAAGACAAAATAAATCACACAAATGATATGTAAAACCACCAACACATGTACATAGTATGCATTACTACTAAACTGCAACTATATACCAAGAGATGTGATTGTCAAGAAATGTTTTAGAGATGTGATTCAACAGAAATATGGACTTAATCATTTTATATAAGAGATGTCATTTTACTATACCATTGCATATAATGGCAATTGAGCATCCATAGATTTTTGGATCCTCAGGGGGTTCTGGAGCTAAACCCCAACAGATATCAAGGGCCCAGTATATATCAGATGATAGGGAGGAGTGTGCAAACTGATTTAACATTGGGTTGTTGTAGGTTTTTCAGGCTATATGGCCATGTTCTAGAAGCATTCTCTTCTGACTTTTCACCTGCATCTATGGCAGGCTTCCTCAGAGGTTGTGAGGTCTTTATCCTCAGAGGTTGTGAAGATGCCTGCCATAGATGCAGGTGAAACGTTAGGCGAGAATGCTTCTAGAACATGGCCATATAGCCGAAAAGCCTACAATAACCCAGTGATTCTGGCCATGAAATCCTTCGACAATACATTGATTCAGTATTTCAGAGACAGCCATGATTTAATCCAGACCAGCCTGATTTAAACTGGACTCAGAAGTGAATTCATAAATAAATGTATATTTATTTTTGTTTTCTCACATATCTGCATGAAATTTGGATATAGTTACAATCTAAAGATTAGATTAGCCCTAGTAGTTTGTACACAAGTAGCATCAGATGCTTTCTTCTAGACATTATATGAAGGTCTCTATTCTTTGCCCATGTTTTGAGATTTGAGATCTGGTAAGGCCCATTGTGTCCCACCACCTCCTAATTACATTTAGTAGGAACATTACCAATGCAAGTACCTTCAGGGTTTGTAGTTGGTAAATAAAACTGCCAAGGCTGTCTTGTCATCCAATGATATCATCTCACCAGATGTTGGGTGGTGTTCACTACCACTAGGCACATCCATGTTATGAAGCCATAATCCTCTACCCCATACTTTTCTCCTTTAGTTTTTTTATGTGAAAATTCTTTGTTCCTGTGTATCTTTTCTGCTGTTTGATTGCTAGGACGTTTCTGCCCAGTCTAAGGAAAATACTGTATATATTTCTGTATCTTTTGTTTTGGTCATCTTTTTCCTCATTTCTGAAGATGGAAACAACATTTGCCCTCCATTATTCTGCTTCAACTTATGCTCTCCAGGAATTCTCAAATATTATTGACAGAGAATCTGAGATTACTTCTGGTAGTTTTTAAAAAAATACCCTGGGTTTGGAAACTTGAATTCAGTAAGAGTAGCCAGGTATTTCCGTACTCCCTCTTTACCTGCTCTATGCTGCATTCCCCCTATTGCACTCCCTTTTCTTAAGGCTGAGCACTGCTTTACTTTTGGGAGAAGGCAGGTGGAAAGAAGTTATTGAGTAGTCCGGGCCAATAATCATCATCATCATCATCTTTATTCATACCCCGCCATCATCTCCCCAATGGGGACTCGGGCAGCTAACATGAGGCCAAGCCCTTCTAAAATACAATACAACACAGTAAAATACTGGTATCATTTCATTATCTTCTCCACACAGTAGCCCTATCATGTCCTTGTTCTTATTTTTGCTAAAAGAAGCCCTTTTATTTTTGTAAAAACCTCTAGCAAGCCTGAGCACATTCTGCACTTTAGCTTTTCTGACTGTTTTTCCATCATTTTAAATAAATTCTCTGAACAACACTTACTATGTCCAAATATCCATCTTTCTGTCTGTCTACTCATTGGCTGATGTAAAATAAATTTCATCCAGAAACAAAAAATGTTGTTGTAACATTCCTGTATAAAGCATAGTATAAGCATATAAAGTTGACTGATTTCTTTCCCTTTTCCTCCCAATTTTCAGGGTGGGTGGGGGGAATCCACCTACACATATAAATAGAGCTTGGATTGACAGCTAAACAGCTGTGCTTCCCCCTCCCCAGCTAATGCACTTTTAATTTGTTCACTAGTTTAGCACATAAACAACATTATAGTACTGGTAAGGTGTCAAATATTGGGATGTAATAAATCCTTTAGGCACATTCTGGTCAAAAAGCAGGCATTTCCTTTCCCTCATCGGTTCTGTTAATCACCAGCTCTCTTTGGCCTGGCCCTGGAAGTCTAATCTTACCCTCTTTGTATTTCAACTACACTATTCCCAGTTTCTGGTTCATTTCTCCTTAATGCCTTCTATGTTGAGGTTTGTTAGACAGATGATGCAGTATAATTCATTCTGATACAATTGCCAGGAAGCTCTGGCCACTTGTCCAGAGAAAGGTCCTAACCAGTTGTCTCTTGCAGTAGAATGATTTTATGCTCTGGGGACAAATAAACTACACTGCAGTAATGTCACAAGCTGAATTTACTACTTAGCTGTGATTGCCCGTAAATATGGAAACTTCATTTGTGCATTTGCAGGTCTAGGGTTCCTCTGAATTATTTTGATTCTCAGTTGTTTTTAAAAATGGCTGTTTCCAGATACAAAATTACTAGAATCTAACTATAGTTAGGTTCAAGCTCTAGGTCCTCTCTTTACAATATTTGAATTTGTAAACTCTAACATTAAAAAGAGCCTTTGACTATGAGCATAGTATTGATTAGGAATCAGTTCTGGTTGACTTTGGGGGATGGGGGTAGTGGTAAACACTTCAAATGGTCCACACAAGTTGGGCACACTTATGTTCTGAAATCTGTAAACTAATAAACAGCTGCAGTCACGTCCAATGAGGAAATGGAAACAATAGAACATGTGCATAGTCACACCAAACCAATCCATGGTGGCTAATGTAGCATGCTGATTACAGCATTGTACTGTGAGGGTGTGTTACTGTTAGCAAGAGGTGGAAGAAGAGAAGAAGCAGAGTAAAAACACATGCCACATCTCTGCTAGGTAGGCACATGAATTCAATCTTATCATGGCCTCCTCCTGTTGATCGCAGAGTTTTGGAGGTTTGACAAGCTGGATTGGGTTGGATCTGGACTGATCCATGTCCATACATCTAACAAATCTATAGCTGTGTTGCCAACCACAAGCAGGGGACTTGTCACCAGTATTGCTTCTGGTGAGGTAACATCAAGGCACCCAACCATGTGACCTGGAAATGTGATGTTGCCAGCAAGACCCTTCAAGGAAGCAGGTAATAGGGGCCCTCAGCTGGGTTCTAGCGACAGTCCCAGGCTGCATTAGGGCAACTCCGGAGTGGTTTATCCCAGATTAAGCAGCTAAGTATAGACTTGACCTGAGCCAAGAAATTCACCCACTGCCTTCTGGACAAATTATCTCAGCCTGATTTACCCTTGACAGATTATTGTAAGATACTTTGGGGGGGAGAGGAGGAAGAGAGTCATGTAGATTTCCTTTGAGAAAAGGCAAAGCAAATGTTGAACAACTAAACATTTATGTAACAATTTGCTTTAATATTCAAAACATACTATAGCTGAAATCTTTTTGAGGCACTGTACTGGCATAACGGTCATCTCAAGACTTGACTACTGTAACGCTCTCTACATTGGCCTGCCTTTGACGGTGATCCGGAAACTCAAGCTAGTGCAGAATGCTGCAGCCCGGCTACTCCTGGGGGAGCCCGTGAGTTGTCGTATCACCCTGGTTCTGCAGGGACTGCACCGGCTACCAATTGAGTACCGGATCACTTTCAAAGTATTAGTTTTAACTTTTAAGGCCTTACATGGTCTGGGGCCAGTGTACTTGAGGGATCGCCTGTCCCCATATAGTCCCTGGAGATCACTGCGACCAGAAGATCAGAATCTCTTAACTATTCCTAGCGTGAAGTCTTACCATCTGACGGCAACCCAATGAAGGGCTTTCTCTATCATCGCCACAGTTTTGTGGAATGATCTGCCCCCTGAGACTCGGGCTTTGCGAAATTTGGTAACTTTTCGCAAAGCTTGCAAGACCTTCTTGTTTAGACAAGCCTTCGAGTCTTAATGATATTTTAATGTGTATTGTTTTATTACTGTGCTAAAATCCTGTAAACTGCCCCGAGCCTCTGGGAGTGGCGGTGTACAAGTCGAATAAAATAAATAAATAAATAAAATAACTATGTTGATGCAGGTGATAGCAGAGGTGCTGGGACGCTGAAGATGCAAGAACTGTGAAGGAAGAAAGACACTGAAGCATTCACTTTCTCTCATCACTTCTTCACAGTCCTGAAAAAAACCATAATCAGTGGTAACGGTACACAAACACAATTTTGCCTAGAGATTCATTTGTATCATTCTGTCTTTTCAACCATTCTGTTTACACCATATAGTTATAGCTATGTGGAATTCAAACCCTGGTCTCCAGAGTCATCACTGGTCATTCAAACCATGACAACACTGTGGCTCTCTATAAAAATAGTAGTATAGTAGAATCTTGCTTATCCAACCTTCGCTCATCCAGTGTTCTGTATTATCCAATGGAGTCTGCCTCCTGCCCGGATTCACAGCTGTTTCAATACATTGCAAGTTTTAGTGTTTAATTCATAAATACAGCAATTACCATATACTGTAACATTATTGTGTGTTGTACTGCTTTTTCTGTCAATTTGTTGTAAAACATGATGTTTTGGTGCTTGATTTGTAAAATCATAACATAATTTGACTTTTAATAGGCATTCCCTTAATCCCTTCTTATTATCCAACGTTTTCGCTTATCCAACATTCTGCCGGCCCGTTTATGTTGAAGACTCTACTGTATATATTTTCTAAAACCCCATGTTCTAATTTGTAAAAAATAAGCAGAGACAATAACAAGAAAAACAATTCTTATCACTTCCTCCTGGAAAATATCTTTCTTACTGGTGACTTTGTATTAAAAGAGTCCGTTCTTCGGAAGTAAATTATGATCAAAACCCAAAGCCTACCATAAATTAAATGTGTGTTTTTTCTCCTACTTTGGTATACATGACTTTCCATTAAGCCAGCCTCATATAATATACCTCGGATGTGTTCAATAAAGGCCTGTAAATTATAGTAAGTATTTAAAATGGTAAATAGACATCGAAAAAGGCCACATTAGGATTAATGAATGAAAGGGTTGATACTGAAAATGCACTTGTAAATAAATAACAAGGAAACTGAAATGACACACTCTTAGGTTAAGAGTTACAAGTAGGGTATGATGATAAATTGTAGGGCTTTTTGCCCAGGCATCTCATTTTGGGGAAATGTCTTGCAAAGACCTTGCAAACAAGCCCCCTTACATTGCTTCCCCATGTATGCCTGGGCAAACTGATACTTTGCTAAAATGGCCAAATGCATAAGACAATTGGGCTCTTGTTCACCTTCAATAACTGTGCAGAAGATTGCATTTTATATTAAAGTCAACTCTAATCTTTGCATATTTGGGGGATTTTTCACCTGTAGGTTTAAATAGGGGTTGAGTGCCCTCCATTGCCCCTTTATGTTGACACATGATCCTTGTTAATACAGGGGAAAGGCCAGGAAACATTTATAATGCAAATGAGCATGCTTGCCAAGGTAGGTCTCATAATGCAAACCAGGCTGAGACCGAACAAGGTGTTAGGGTAGCCAGGTACAAAAAAGGGCAGGGCTCTTGAACCTTTTAGAAGAGGGGATTTAAATGTCCCTTTTCATCCAGTTATTAAATGTACTGCCCTGACTTCTTTTGTACCTGACCACCCTATATGGAATGGCTCAAAATGCATATAAGTGGGATCTAATTTTAAAAGCAAACGGATTGCACAGGCAAGGACTGCAGAAACTTTCCCTGCCTGGTTTACCCCCTCACACTGTCAGCATGACATTGTGGTATGGATATTTTAGTAGGATTTGGGAGACCAGGGTCCAAATTTCTACATTGATACCCACCTTGCAACCTTGGCAAGTTACACAGTCTCAGAAGAAGTCAGTGACAAATCTCCAGAAAACAAGCAGCCTTTTTTTTCTGCTGCCCTGGAGACTAGGACACAGAACAATGACTTCAAACTACAGAAAAGATATTCCACCTGAACATTAGGAAGAACTGTGAGAGCTGTTTAGCAGTGGAACTCTCTGCCCCAGAGTGTGATGGAGGCTCCTTCTTTGGAGGCTTTTAAACAGAGGCTGGATGGTCATCTGTTGCGGGTGCTTTAAATGTGACTTTCCTGCTTCTTGGCAGGGGGTTGGACTGGATGGCCCATGAGGTCTCGTCCAACTCTATGATTCTATGATCTTCTGAATAAAGCTTTTAAAGAAAACCCTATAAGTCAAGATTGGAAGCACAAGATGCGTGATGGTGGTTGCCCAAGACCCCGGACCATCTTTCCTAGGAAGCTAGAATGACTCTTGTCTTGCTGTCTCTTTGTAAGTAGGCATGGTTTTTTTTAAAAAAAAATCCCAACTATCTAATGATGCGAGTAATTTACTAAGGATCACTCTGCAGTCAATGAGAGCTACATCATAGTTTGAGGGTTCTGTAACATACCAATTCGCCAAATCAGAATGACCCAGAGTTGCTTTTCAGGTGAATTCAGAGCCCTGTAGCAAAACATCCTACACTATAACACCCCAACCCCTTTGTAAATTTATGAGTAGCCAAATAATGTGGCTGTCTCTGGAATTATTTGGGTAGAAGGAGTTGTATATTATACCATTATATAAAATAAAAGCAGATGAAATCAAAATTGGAAACAGCTGTAACAGGCAGAGTTAAATTTGCAGCTATCAAGGGATAGGAAGCCTTTATTTATAATAGACATATATTTTATAGGGGACATCATTGTCCCATGCACATTTGATTGTTGTGTTGGCAGTAGGGTAAAGATCCTTACAAATTGGCCTCTCATTGCCTGCTGTGTAGATAGACCAATACTTTCTGCAAATGCCTCAGTTTGCTATGCTTCCTAGACTCATCCAGAAAATGTCACTTAACACACACAGTCCTGGGCTTTGCACACAGATTTTCTAATTATGGGCAGCATTTTAATAGATTACCATCTTTACTTTAAAAAATGGAGCAAATGTATTTAGCAGAGTAGTGTTAAAATGTTATTAAGAATAAATAAGATGCAAAGATTAACCTGAAAAATAGTTAGTGCAGACACAAAAAATATGATCCCTAAGCATTGCCTGTAGTGCAACTGTCCAGCCTAACTAAAATATGGATAATACGAGTGTTATGTGTTCATTCTAGTGAATGACAATAGGTCCAATTTGTCCTCCCAGTTCCAGAGCCTTTCTGTGGTGAATTCTGTTGTATGATAATTAGTCTGTTAATCATAATTTACAGTGATAATAAGCATGCATCTTGAGCATATATGAACAATGTTTTTGAGAGGCATCTAAAATTTATTTCCCCTTGCTTTTATTTTTCACAATAACACATAACTGTACATGGATCAAATGACCACCTGTCACCGCACCTTTGGGCCTCTACCTTCTGGGTTAAGAAGTCTTTTAATTTTGAAAGTAGACTGGGAGTTGGTTTCTAATTTATTTACTGGTTAGGAAAACTTGCACTTTTGGACATTGACTGGATTGGCGTAGTAGTAGATGACACTGTGTTTTGTTTTATGGCTATAACTACTGATGTATATACTGGTTTTAATGACTATGTAATGGTTTTAATGTTTATATGTGATGTGGATTATATTTTTGTATGGATTATATTTCTGTATTATGGTGTAGCGGCCTGTAGTGCTGCAGTGTAAGCCGTGCTGAGTCCCCCTTCAGGGGTGAGAAGCGACAGGGTACAAATACCATAAATAAATAAAATAGGAAAAGTCCTCTCCTAAGTTTGAAGTCACTTGGGGAGATCGTGGCAAAATTGCTGCCTATGTCCCAGGAAGCATTTTCAGCCTCCCTCCAATAGATACACCCTTGCTTTTTAAAGGGGGTGATAGTGGTTTAAAGTATTTAAATGACTCCTGATTTAAAATATTTTAAAAAATAAAATCCAAGTCCTAGCAAAGCAATTAGAGTTGTGGGCAGAACCATTTTCCTTCGTTTCATCTGTTCTTTTGTTACTTTCATTACCTTTGGGAGCACGTAACGGGAAGGCTCTTCCAATACAAAAATCAGCTTGAAATGAAAGCAAGTGGGAGCTGATCCCAGCTCCTCGCCTGCTTTTCGTGAACATGTGGTCCATGCCTCCTGGCATATGTGTGTGTATTTCTTTCAATATGAAGATGAATACCCATGGGGTTGTATGATTTGTCTGCTTGCGAGCCCTGAAGAAGATTTTCTCGAAACGACCCAGAACGGCAGGCACCGGTACAGCGCTACTGTCGTCGGCCACGGCGATAGTTTCAGCTACTACCCCCTTTTCCCGGCTTGGGAAGCCTTCGTGACACTTTTACGGCTCTAGCTCTTCATTTGCGGCTGTTCGCGACCAGCGCTGCGCCTCGTCCTTTGGATTCCCGGACTATATAGAAGCTCAACGCTGGATGTTATTGCAAGTCCCTATCCACGTTACTTCCTCGCCTAATTATTGACTGTTTGATTAAGTTTGATTACTAGGGCATCTGCCAGTGATTACTCTAGAGTGAGAACGTTCTGCTATTATTTGTATCTGTACTTGCATGTACTTCAGCTCCCAAACAGGGAATGTTGATACGCCATTTGGCTATTATTTCTGTTATAGACTCCTATGTATGATAAGTGTATTATGACACAGAATTATGATTTGCTCAAACTAATTTGATATGATATGTCTACATTGTTAAGCTTGCAAAGTGCTTGATAACTTCAATATAATTTGCTACCATTGAATTCAATATTATACTGTGTTTATAAAACGTGCATGCTGTTGTTTTTTCAGTATTGATAACGGCTTACCCAGTGTTAGATTTGATATGTGTGTGCCATGCAGGCCCAGAAAGTGCTCGTACCTGCCTGCAGCCAAGTGCCTCCTCTAGCATAAGAATGAAAACAGATATCATATCCAAAGATACAGATATAGATATGACTGGAATTACACTTAAAAATTCAACTATTTTGCATTGCAAACAAATTAAACTTCAGAACAAGCCTACAGAACCTATCTTGTTTTGAACTTGGGACTGCCTGTAATCCTCGAGAGCTGGGGAAAAGTGTAGTGCAATATTCAGACTCAGGCCCCTTCCACAAAGCTGTATAAAATCTACATTGAACTGGATTATATGGCAATGTGAACTCAGATAATCCAGTTCAAAGCAGATATTGTAGATTATCTGCCTTGATATCCTAGGTTCTATGGCTGTGTGAAAGGGCCCTCAGATCAGGATGAGACCACTCAGGATGTTTATCTGGCCCTCTGTATAGACATATGTTGCTCAATTAGTACAATGAGTAAACATTTTACATCCCATAATGAGCACCTCTGGCACATTAGCTCTCTCCACCAATTATAATGGTGTTTTTTCAGAGAAATGCCGGTATGCTGGATTGCTGGAAGGAAAATGCCAGTTGTGCCCGTTCCAGTGCTGATCACACAGCTAATCCAAAGAAGAGTATGAATGTGCAAATCTTCCTTATCCTTCCATGATACAATTTGACTGTGAAGCGTAGAGAGATTGAGAGATGATAGACACATTCATTAGACTGATTACATCAGATAGTTAAGACACATACAGGTTGGTATAATTGAACAATTCTCACTGCCAGTAACTCATCATCAATCCAGACTTTACCAGCACATTTAGAGATATTACTTTGCGAAAAGCACATGGCAAATAAAAATACTCCTCATACCTTTGGCCATGGTTACTTCTTACTACTCACTCCTACTTTATCTTCATGGGGAGATTACATTCTGGATCATGGTGTATGTTTGTGTGGTATGTCCTTCAACATTTCATATATGAAAACTGAGAAATGTGTGGCAATATTTCTTTGTTTTAATTTTTTTTAATATATTGAAAAGGATCGAGCAATGGCATTATGGCAGATTACTAGGGACTTCTACCTCAACACATATTTACTTACTAGGCCAGTTTGATAAAAAAAAATGGTTCAAAACTTGTTTCATATGTAGGGGGCGCTGGTGGTTCAGATCTAAAGTCAATTCCGATTTCCACAGAAAAAAACTTCATAAGAACATAAGAAGAGCCATGCTGAATCGGACCTCAGCCCATCTAGTCCAGCATCCTGTATCACACAGTGGCCCACCAGTTGTACACGGGGATCTCTAGCAGAAAGGAGGGCAAAACCCTCACCTGCTCCCGACCCCCCACAACCAGTACCCAGGGAAATCCTGCCTACCTCAACCAACTCTGAGGTGGCACTTCAAAACTGTTCAAAACTTCCGAGGCTTCCAAATCTTTCGGTTTTTAAATCACTGGTATCCTCCCTAACCAGGGAAGTTTTTTTCTTTTATTTATTTATTTATTTAAAGATTTTATTTACATACAAAAACAACTTACAATGTAAACAGAATATGAAACAATGAACATTTTACATACATAAACCCACCACCAAGGCCTGAACAGGTATCCTTTCCTTTGTCATATCTTTATAAATCAACCATTAATCAAATGTCATATCCAAAATTCCTGACCAACAGGGTTATATTGCATTCTATTTTCACTCTCTAAAGTGTATTTAATAAAAACCGACCAGTATGCCTCAAAATCTGATCTATTAGTTTCCCCCTGAATACCTTCATTTCCATTGTTAGTTTATCATTTAAGGCTACGTTCCATACCTCCCTATACCAAGCTTCCAGTGTAAGATTAGTTATTATTTTCCAATTCCTTGCTATTATAATTCTTGCCACAGTGAGTAAAATAATCATCAGTTCTTTCTTTTCCATTTCTAAGTTCAACCTTGTGGTGTCCATTAATAATGCTAACCTAGCATCCGGAGTAATATTTAGCCCTATAATATTGCTTATTTCAATAAATATAGCCTTCAAAAATTCTTCACTTGGGGGCACTCCCACCATAAATGAAAATATGTCCCTTTGTGCATGCCACATCTCCAGCAGAGGTTGCTTTGCTTGCTGTCCATCTGATGTTGTTTCACCGGTGTGGTATACCATCTCCATATAACTTTAAATACATTTTCTTTTAATCTTATTGATAAATTCTTAACCACTCTCCACTTCAGAACCCTTTTCCAATCGAAATCTGTCAGAGGCCCTAGGTCTCCTTCCCATACATTTTCAAACCGCTTCAGCCCTGTTTCTTCTCCAATTAATCCTTTATATATTTTCCCAATTAATCCTTTCCCAGTTATTTCTTGGGATTTAAGTTTGCTTAGCCATTCCTCATATTTATTCATTGCTCTACATCTGGGATTTTTACTTAAGAAGTCCTTTTTCCAGTTATACAGCTGTTGTCTCTCAAACCAGTTCAGAGCACCTTGTTCTTCTAACTTATTGAACTTGCCCATTGAATTATGTATCCATTCTTTCCAGGAAAGAGCAGTTTCCACCTCCACTAATTTTTTATATTTAAGTTTAATTCTCAGGTCTTCTGGGAAATTCTCCAGTAACACTATTGGGGTTAAGGGGGAAACTTCTGGAAATATCTTGCTTTTTAACTTAACCCATATCTCCATAACATCTTTAGCCAGGTTATTTTTGCACTCCTTAATTTCTTTGCCTATTTTTGCCCTGTAAAACATTTCC
Source organism: Anolis apletophallus (assembly GCA_030556195.1). Classification (NCBI taxonomy): domain Eukaryota; kingdom Metazoa; phylum Chordata; class Lepidosauria; order Squamata; family Anolidae; genus Anolis; species Anolis apletophallus. The sequence goes on along the minus strand of JARBWK010000007.1, from coordinate 65,494,483 downwards.
CCATAATCTCTTTGCCAACATTTCCCTTCCAGTTCCTGCCAGATTAATTTAGGTTCCGAGAGCAGCCTAAACACTCCCTTTATAATGTGTGCCTGGTGGTAGGTTTTTAGTTCTGGTATTCCTAGTCCCCCTAATTTCTGAGAAATATACCATAAGCCTCTCGGTAGCCTGGATCTTCTGGTTCCATTACAAAATTCATTGACTATTTTCTGCCATTTTTTAAGATCAACCTCCGGCAGTTTAATAGGTAACATATTACAGAGGAAGTTGAATTTAGGTAATACTTTCATTTTAAAAATTGCTATTCTGCCAAACCATGAGAGGTTAAATTTTTTGAATTCTAGCAGTCTATCTTGAATTTCCCTAAATAGTCTATCAAAATTTAAATTTTTTAACTCTGAGTAATTGACAGGTATTGTGACTCCCAAGTACTTAATTTTGTTTCTAATCTTAACCTTAAATTGATCAATTATTTTCTCCTTGTCTTTTTTTCTCTAGGTTTATTGTCATTACCTCAGTTTTCTTCCAATTGATTATTAGGCCTGTCATTTTTCCAAACTGTTTTAAATGTAAATTTATCCGGTCTAGTGCCTTATCTGGATTTCTGACTGTCAAAAGTGTGTCATCTGCGAATAAGCTAATTTTGATTTTGTTTTCCACTCCCATTCCCTGTATTTCATTATCCTTCTTGATTGCAGAGGCCAATAATTCCATAACTAATATAAATAATACCGGAGAAAGAGGGCAGCCTTGCTTAACTCCTTGCATGATACTGAAGGTTTCAGTACTTGAATCATTAATTATGACTTTAGCCCTATTTTCTGAATATATCTGTTCTATTATATGTTGGAACCCCTCTCCCAAACCATATTTTTAAATTAATAATTTCAACACTGTCCAACCCATCAAGTCAAAGGCTTTATATATGTCAAGTGCAATAATGCCTACTTGAGCTTTCTCATTTTTAGCATTCTCTATAATATTTATCAATCTGCGAACCAAGTCAGACATTTGTCTGCCCTTAACAAACCCGCATTGATCTGGGCTAATATAATCTTCTATGAAATTTTTTAATCTATTTGTCAAAATTGCCGTGAAATTTTTTGCGTCTTGGTTAATTAGAGAGATAGGGCGATAAGAGTCTAATAGTAATTTATCTTTACCCGGCTTGGGTATTAGTATTATACTAGTATTTTTCCATGAATTTGGTATGGGGTTTGCATTCAATATTTCATTGAACAATCCCTGTAGTTTGGGTACTAGAAAATCTATATAAGTTTTATAAATTTCGGCTGGAATACCATCTTCACCCGGTGATTTACCTTTCCTTAATTTCTTAATTGTGTCTTTAATTTCCTCTTGTGATATAGATTTCTCCATTTCCTTACTATGTGTCTCGCTTAGTTTCGTACCTAAGTTTTGTTCCAGATATTTGTCCAGCTCTTCTATATCCACTTCTGTATTTCTATACATATTTGAGTAGAAATCCTGTATCGCTTTAATTTTATCTACCATTCTGGCACAAACAATACCATTGCTATCCTTGATACATCCAATCTCCCTTTTTAATTTTTTGGTCTGTGCTATTTTTGCCAGCAGTTTTGAGCTTTTATTATTATATTCAAAAAAATATCTGTTTGTATACATCATATCTTTTTTAACTTTTTCTATATCTTTAGCCTCCAACTCTTTCTTTAATCTTGTAATATTATTTATAATCTTCAGATCCTTTGTTAACAAATACATTGATTCCAGTTTATTTATTTCTCCTATCAGTTGGTTCTCTCGTTCTCTTTCCTGTTTCTTCCGTATAGCCGAATATTTACTAAACAATCCTCTTAAAACTGCTTTCATTGCATCCCAAAGTACCTCATGTGAAGGGGGTTCCCTTTCATTCAACTCCCAAATTTCTGCCCATTCTCTTAAAATATTTTCCCTTATAGACTTGTTGTTAATAATCTTTATATCCATCCACATTCTTTTTAGGGGCTTATAATCAGTTTGATACTCTAATATCATATTCACATCTCGGTGATCACTTATAGAATTTAAATTTACATAGACTTCTTTAACATATTTTACTAGGGGTGGTGTTATAAATATATAGTCAATTCTAGTGAACACCTTGTGCACTGTTGAATAATATGTATACAACCTTTCATTCCCTTTCATTATTCTCAGTACATCCGTTAAATTATAATTGTTAATCAACTGAACAAGGGCACGTCTCGCTTGTAAATCCCCTCTCTTTTGTGATGATGAATCCAGTTCATGATTCAGTGCTGTGTTAAAATCCCCTGCCACTATCATATTGTCTGTTTGTACCTTTCTCATCCTTTCGTCAACCCCTCTAAAAAATTCCCATTGGGCACAATTTGGGGCATAAATGTTCACTAGTAAATATTCCTCATTATTTACCGTACCCTTAATTATCAGGATTCGCCCTTCATCATCTTTATCCAAATCTTTCGTTAATGGTTTCAAAGTGTTATTTCCTGTTTCATTGGGTGGTCTTTACTTTGAAAGTAGTTGTTTTATTCCAGAAAAAAAGGGGGGAAGCAAAGGGAAGAAATCCACATCCAAACTGGATTAAACACGGCTCTCCCACGTCAGACCTGGGGCGAGAGCCGTCTTTTACCCAGTTTGGATGTGGCTTTCGCCCCAGGTCTGATGCGGGAGGGAAGGATGTCCACATCCAAACTGGGTTAAACATGGCTCTCACCCCAGGTCTGACATGGGAGAGCTGTGTTTAACCAAGTTGGATGCTGCTCTTGCCCCAGGTCTGACACGGGAGGGAAGGACGTCCGCATCCAAACTGGGTTAAACACATGTTTAACCCTGTGTGGATGCAGCTCTCGCCCCAGGTCTGACATGGGAGAGAAGGACGTCTGCATCCAAACTGGGTTAAACATGGCTCTCGCCCCAGGTCTGACGCAGGAAAGCCATGTTTAACCCAGTTTGGATGCGGATGTCCTTCTCTCCTGCGTCAGACCTGGGGCGAGAGCTGCATTCACACAGGGTTAAACACATGTTTAACCCAGTTTGGATGTGGACGTCCTTCCCTCCTGTGTCAGACCTGGGGTGAGAGCAGCATCCAAACTTGGTTAAACACAGTTCTCCCACGTCAGACCTGTGGCGAGAGCCATGTTTAACCCAGTTTGGATGTGGCTCTCACCCCAGGTCTGATGTGGCAGGGAAGATTTCTGACTCACTTACTAATTCATAAGAGAAATGGCAGAAAAAGCTTTGAAATGGCAAGGATATTTCCAGGTTCCCAAATCGCTTCGAAATCAGTTCAAAAAGGAATTTAATCCAAATTTATTCTGAACTAGCTTGGGGACCCGGCCCTGCCCGGGTCATTTGAGAAGTGCAGCAGGATGTAGAGTGGGTCATGGGGGCTCTGTGTGCCAAGTTTAGTCTTGATCCATCATTATTGGGAGTTGCAGTGGTATCATGAAATTACTGAAGGTAGTGCAAGTCCCATCATCTCTGTGTGTCCTGTCCCCCCCAAAGTGTAGATTGGGTCATGGGGGCTCTGTGTGCTAAGTTTGGTCTGCATTGGTGAATGGATGAGGGATGCATTGTTTTTCGGAAGTGAGTGAAGGTACTTCAAGTCCCATCATCCGTGGTCCGTCTCACAGTAAACTGCACCAAGCTGTAGAGTGGGTCAAGAGGGCTCTGTGTGCCAGATTTGGTGTTGATCAGTCATTGGATTAGGTTTGTAGCAGTCTTGGAAAGTGAGGGAAGGTACTGCAAGTCCCATCATCCATGTTCTGTCCCCCTCCAAACTTCAGTAGGCTGTAGAGTGGGTCACTGGGGCTCTGTGTGCCAAGTGTGGACTTTCTCGGTGTTTGTTGGGGGCCACAGTGGTCTGTGGGAACAGAGGGTGTAAAAGTACTACAAATCCCATCATCCATTGTCAGTCCTCCCCCAAACCTCACCAGGACGTGAAGGCAGTCATGGGGGTTATGTATGCCAAGTTTGGTCTTGATCAGTGATTGGATGAGGGTTGCAGCGGACTTGGGAAGTGAGTAGAGGCACTTCAAGTCCCATCATCCATGGCCCACCCTCCTCCGAACTGCACCAGGATGTAGAGTGGGTCATGGGGGCTGTGTGTGCTGAGTGTGGTCTGTATTGGTCCTTTTTGGTGGCCTCAGTGGTCTGTGGGAACCAAAGTCTTGGAAAGTACTACAAATCCCATAATACGTGGGTCATGTCATAGGGGGGTTATGTGTACCAAGTTTGGTGCAGGTCCATCACCCGCGCTGGTCGCTGTGGCCTGTGAAAGTGGCTGCCACATATCCGCCCTGGCCTGTGAAAGTGGCTGCCACATATCCGCCCTGGCCTGTGAAAGTGGCTGCCACATATCCGCCCTGGCCTGCAAAAGTATACCGGTGTAAAACAGAAAGGAGTAAAAAAAATGGAAAAGGCCTGCATGGAATTAGCAGTAAGGTCCAATGAGGCTGGGTGAGGGGGCTTTGGGCCAGAATTATTTATATAAGCATTAAAAGGCATTAGAGAAAGGTATTTATTGTTTTCTCTTGTGTCTTTTGAGTGAAGTAGGGCCTTACCTTGTAGAGTGACAGTGCTTGTTCTAAAGATCCTGTCAGAAGCTGCCTTTCTCTGACACTGTGTTGAAGAGGGAAGATGGATGCCTCTTTTGGGCCTATCTGGGAGAAGGGGATTTGTAGGGGCTACAATGTTTTCTGGGAAGTGAATTGGGATGCAAATCCCATCATTCGTCGGCCATCCTGCCCTAAACTCTATTTTGGGGCCTGTGGTGTTATGGCCTGCTATTGGTAACTTTAAAAGGGTGCATGGCAGGCAGCCGTTTTCTAAAAGCTGAGGGGGAGGAGAATACAGGAATCCATTTTGTTTTCACAGAGCCAAGTGGGGAGGGAATGTTGATGGTGCATTTTTCCCCTCAGTGGGAAGAAATCCTGTTGTTTGAATGTAGAGGCCTGGATTCTGGGATGCTGGCTTTTTCCCCTCAGTGGGAAGAAATCCTGTTGTTTGAATGTAGAGGCCTGGATTCTGGGTTGCTGGCTTTTTTCCCCTCAGTGGGAAGAAATCCTGTTGTTTGAATGTAGAGGCCTGGATTCTGGGTTGCTGGCTTTTTCCCCTCAGTGGGAAGAAATCCTGTTGTTTGAATTTAGAGGCCTGGAATCTGGGATGCTGGCTTTTTCCCCTCAGTGGGAAGAAATCCTGTTGTTTGAATGTAGAGGCCTGGATTCTGGGTTGCTGGCTTTTTCCCCTCAGTGGGAAGAAATCCTGTTGTTTGAATGTAGAGGCCTGGATTCTGGGATGCTGGCTTTTTCCCCTCAGTGGGAAGAAATCCTGTTGTTTGAATGTAGAGGCCTGGATTCTGGGATGCTGGCTTTTTTCCCCTCAGTGGGAAGAAATCCTGTTGTTTGAATGTAGAGGCCTGGATTCTGTGTTGCTGGCTTTTTTCCCCTCAGTGGGAAGAAATCCTGTTGTTTGAATGTAGAGGCCTGGATTCTGGGATGCTGGCTTTTTTCCCCTCAGTGGGAAGAAATCCTGTTGTTTGAATGTAGAGGCCTGGATTCTGGGATGCTGGCTAATCAGTGGCTAGCAATGCCCTCTGTCTGGTGCCTTAGAATTTTGGAGTGGCGAGGCTGTCCAATCAAAGGACTTTATGCAAATAGCTGCCACATATCCGCCCTTCCGCCCTCCTCATACACACATACACACAAACATTCCATTTTATAAAGGTATACAGATACAGATTAAGAAGATTCTGAACGAACCTACCCAGGCCTATTACTTACTAGTATCAGTCAGTCTACTTTGCAGATTCAGTGATGTATTGAAACTCTAGCTGCTGCTACAGATGGACATTGGGGATGTGAACAAAATTCTGAGAAATGTAGTTTAGGGCAGGACCTTTTAAATTCTCTGCCACAGGAGCCCTCACCTTCCCAAATTACATTTCTCAGAATTCTGTGTTCTCTCCATCTCCTTCCCAGCTTGCTCAGCTCCTTTAAAGAAGAATTGCAGCCTTTTTGGCTTGACATCACTTGCTTGCACTGAAAATAAAAATGAAACCAACTTTGGGAGGTTTATGAGGTTTACAGAATTTAAATGAAAAGTACTGGGTAAGTGTTTGATTCTTAAGTTTAAAAAGCTCAATACAGAAAGATTAAAAAACATGTTGTAGTAGTGTGATAGAACCTGATTAAAATTAAATAAATACACTTAAAATGGCCTTTAAAACTCACCCCCCCCCCCATTCCACCCACACCTCCCTAGCTATGGGAAGTTGGAAAATGTAAGTTGGGGCGGTGGTGGTGGTGGGTAATTTCAACTGAGGAAAATGGACTGGATGAAAGGACAGTAAGAAAAAGAATCCTCAAAAAGCTAGCCAGTGTGTAGCACCTATGGGCCCGTTCGTGCCACTGGGAGGGGGCAATGCACCGGGGGTCCCGTTGGCATTGGGACCCGCACAGGCTGGAAGGGATTCGGAGGATGAATTAGAGGGCCCAGAGCAAGATTGGTCAGCAGTGCCTTTGCCCGTCTCACCTGTAGAGAGCTTAGCCTAGGATCTCGAGTGGGAGCATTCTCCCGGGGAAGGAGCGGACCAGGTGGAGATGGGAGGCAGCGAAATAGATAGCGAAGATAGTTATGAATTCCCAAACGGCCGAGGTTCCCAAGAGCTGGCCGAGCAGCAGATGGAGGCTAGCGGCTGGGAACCTTCGGGGGAGGCTGCTTCTCAGAGAGATAGCGATACTGAAATGCAAGAGCGGGGCCGTTCTCATAACAGGCGCAGGGACATAGAGGAGGGCAGGAGGAGCTGGCATCTGTCCCTAGACCGTCGCCGTTCGGAAAGTCGAGACTGGAGACGCCGGGCCCTAGATCGTCGGGGTTCCCGGCCGAGGGATTAAGTACGGCCCCGTGGGAACTGATCCTCAGTTCTCCGGCCACGTCGTACCTGTACTGGCGAAACGGAGTAGGACCACAGGCGGTGGTCACCACGCATTGCCGTGTTTTTACCTTGTCTTGTTCTGATTCGCATGGGATTGCGAAGCCTTGCCCTGTTCCTTGATTCGCATTGGAGTGCGAAGCCTTGCCAAGCCTTGGACTCTTTGTTACCCTTTGGACATTGTTACTTTTAGCTTTGCCAAGCCTCGGACTCTTTGTTACCCTTTGGACATTGTTACTTTTAGCCTTTTGGATACTTTTGGACACTCTTCTTATATTGGACTATATTCTTACGCTGTTTTTATACTCAATAAAGTAGTTAGCCTCTAGTACGTCTCCGTGTGTGTGTTAAAGGGGCAGTTCTAAGTCGGCGATTGTGACAGTTGGCCGGAGAACTCCTCGAACCCTTATTCACACCACGGGACGCCGCTCCGGACGCCGCAAGAAGCGTTGCACGGAAGTGGTCGCCATGGCTAACTTGTCGGCTGCCCAAATCCCAGGCGATGCAGCAGGAGTTGGGGGAGCTACGGACCCGGGCCGGACGGCACCGGGCGCCAGTCCACCGGGCAAATTCACTGGCAACCCGGCGCTGGTGGAGGTCTTCGTCTGCCAAGTGGAATTATATTTGGAGCAGCGCCCAACGAGTTTGCCAATGATCGAGCCAAGGTGGTGTTTGTTTTTCAACCTGATGGAGGGACCGCGGCGGCAACGTGGGCCACGCGTTGATCCGGCCCAGTCTCCCCCATACCGCCACGCTACAGGCTTTCCTGGACGCGATCAAGGCGACCTGGGGCTCTCCCGTGAACCAAGAGCTGGCGGAGAGGGATTTGGCCCGGCTGACGATCAAGGATCTCTCCCTCTCCCAGTACATCGGCCGCTTTCGAGTCCTGGCCGCCCAGGTAGACTGAACGTCTCGGCGCTATGCGTTACCACTACATGGCGGGGCTGACTCCGGAACTGCAACAGGAGATCTTGAAACATCCTCGGCCCGCTGATCTTGAGGCAGCCATCGACCTGAGCCTCCGTTTGGAAGCGGGGCTGCAGACCAGGAGGCGATGGGATAAAGGTACACAGGAGAAACCGGTGGCGAGGAAGGAGGGGGGAGCCGGCCAGTTCCAACCCCGGCAACTACCAGCGCCAGCCGGTCCTGATGATCCAGAGCCCATGCAGTTGGGTACCGTGCGGCCCAAAGTAGACCAGGCGGAGAAGGCGAGGCGCCAGCGCCTTAATTTGTGCTGGTACTGCGGAGGGTCCGGACACTTTTCGAGGGAGTGCCCTCAGAAGCCCCGTGGAAAGACTCCCCGGGCCTCCGCAGCCCTTGGGGGGGGCCCCGGAGCCCGAGGAGGCCCTTCAAGCGACGGGGGAAGGGGCCGGCCGGGTGTAAGTGGGTTCGCTCACTCGGCCGACGTCGCGAATCTTCCCCCTGAACCCAAGACTGGACAATTGTTCCTTGTAATGGTTAGCCTGTGGTCGCCCGAAAAGGGGCCGATGATGGTCCATGCCATGATCGACTCGGGGGCCACCAACAACTTCATGGATGCAGACTTCGCCAAGTCTGCCGGATTAAAATTTCTGGATCTCCAAGAGCCCAAGGGGGTCCAGACCATCGATGGGAGAGTCTTGAAGACGGGGGCTGTGACTCAATATACAGCCCCTACCAGGATGTGGACTAGCTCCCATAAAGAGGACATTTCTTTTCTTGTCACCAAGCTTCCTGATTTCCCCATTGTCCTGGGCATTGTGTGGCTCACGCTTCACGACCCCCAGATCTCCTGACCAAGAGACAGCTAATTTTTTTTTCTTCCGACCACTGCCAGGGTCACTGCATGATGGCCCGGCATGCCAGGCCCAAGAAGTGGAGGAGGTGGCCACCCTGCCCAAAAAGTATGCCGGTTTTTGGGACGTTTTCAGTGAGAAGGAGGCGGAACGCTTGCCTCCGCACCGGCCCTATGACTGTGCCATTGAATTGCAGCCGGGAGCCCCTATCCCGCGGGGGAGACTCTACCCTCTCTCGGAACCAGAGCAACAGGCTCTCCGAGATTTCCTGGATGAGAATCTGCGGAAGGGGTTCATTCGGCCCTCAATCCCCCGGCCGGGCGCCGATCTTGTTCGTCAAGAAGAAATCGGGGAGCTGCGGCTTTGCAATGACTATAGGGAACTCAATAAGATCACGATCCGAATCGCTACCCCCTTCCCTGATCCCCGAGCTCCTGGAGCGGATGCGGGTGCCAAGGTGTTCACCAAACTGGACCTGAGGGGGGCTTACAACCTTGTCCGGATTCGCCAAGGTGATGAATGGAAGACGGCCTTCCAGACCAAGTGGGGCAGTTTCGAATACCTGGTGATGGGATTCGGTTTGTGCAACGCCCCAGCCTGCTTCCAACATTTCATGAATGACATTTTCCGGGACCTGCTAGATCGCTATCTGGCGGTTTACCTGGATGACCTGCTGATCTTTTCTCCAGATCAGGCGACCCATGACCGCCACGTCAAAGAAGTGCTCCAGAGACTCAGGGCCCACGGGCTCTATGCTAAGCTGGAGAAGTGTGCGTTTGATCTGAGGGAGGTGGACTTTCTGGGCTACCGGATCTCCCCAACGGGCATTGCCATGGATGACACCAAGGTCCAAGCTGTGGTTGACTGGACAGCTCCAGCCAGCAAGAAAGATATCCAACGATTCCTGGGCTTTGCCAATTACTACAGAAAGTTCATTCCTGACTTTGCCAAGTGGGCTGATCCGATCACCCAGTGCTTGCGGGGTAAGGTGCCTTCCGCTGACCCGGAGGCAGATGTGGGCTTCCGCAAGTTGAAGCAGCTGTTCACCACCCAGCCGCTTCTGCAGCACCCCAACCCCGCACCCCTTTCATCGTTCAGGCCGATGCGTCGGATGTGGCGGTGGGAGCGATCCTGCTACAGCCCCAGGGGACGGACTTGTTGCCCTGTGCTTACTACTCCCGGCAGCTGACGGCCCCGGAAAAAAACTACACCATTTGGGAGAAGGAACTTTTGGCCATCAAGGTGGCGTTTGAAGTCTGGAGACACTTGCTTGAAGGGGCCAAGTTCCGGTGGAGGTCCACACCGACCACCGGAACTTGGAGCACTTAAAGACCCAGCGCAAATTGAACCAGAGGCAACAGAGATGGTCCCTGTTCTTTGAGAGATTCATTTCCGCATTCACTATGTGACCCCCAAGCAGACCAAGCAAGCTGATGCGTTGTCCCGTAAGCGGAGTACGTTCGCGATGGCGCCGGGCAGTCGGAGGCCCGGTTGCTCAAAGCGGAGAACTTTGCGGCTGCTCGGGCGCGCCTGTCCACCCTCCAGCGGCCCCGCCGGCACCTGGAGATAAGCGTCCTTGAGTGTTCGGGTCTCTGCCCGCCAGCGATCGACCCGTGGGTGCAGGAGCAGCTGACTAAGGGGCCCCAAGCTCCTTTCCAGGTAAAGAACGGGGTGCTCTACCACCGGGACTCGGTCTATGTTTCCCTGGGCCCGAGCGGGAGGACATTCTCAAGCTGTGCCATGACAGCGGGGTCGCGGCCACTTTGGCCTTTTCAAGACTCTACAACTGGTCCTACGGGACTTTTGGTGGCTTAAAGTGCGGAGGGATGTGGAGGATTATGTGGGATCCTGCCCTGTGTGCCAGCGGGCTAAGAACCAGGGGGGGCAAGCCGGCCGGTTTGCTCCAGCCGCGCCGACCCCTTCCGCTCCCTGGAAGATGATTTCGGCTGATTTCATCACCGACCTCCCCCAAGTCCAAGGGTTTCACCTCGATCTTGGTCGTGGTGGACTGCTTCACCAAGATGGGACATTTCATCCCCTGTGTGGGGGTGCCTACTGCCAAGGAGACTGCTGATATGTTTGTGCAACATGTGTTTCGGCTGCATGGACTTCCGCAAAGCCTGGTGACGGACGGGGCACCCAATTCACTTCCCAGTTCTGGAAGGCCGTCCAGAAGTTGCTGGGGATTGATGTGCGGATGTCCACGGCCCATCACCCGCAGACCGACGGGCAGACCGAAAGGGTTAATGCCACTTTGGAGCAGTACTTGCGCTGCTATGTCAACTATCAGCAGACCATTGGGCGCCCTTGTTGTCTTTGGCGGAGTTTGCCTACAACAATGCGACGCAAGAATCCCCTCAAAGAGACTCCTTTCTTCGCTAACTATGGACACCACCCCCGGTTCTACCCGCCCGTGGACCCGGCCGCAGACGTTTCGGAGGCCAAGGATTGGCTTCGAGAGCTCACTGCCTTGCAAGACTTGCTGCGCACTCAATTGGACCAGGCGAAGGCCGATTACAAGCGGATGGCTGATCGGCGGCGCCAGGAGGGCCCGGAGATCCTGGTGGGGGATAAAGTTTGGTTGTCTACCAAAAATTTGCCCACGCAACGGCCGTGCCGCAAGCTGGACGCTAGATTTTTGGGGCCCTACAGAGTTCTCGAGAAGGTGGGGCCTGTGTCCTTCAAACTACAACTCCCAGCGGACATGAAGCTCCACCCGGGTGTTTCATCGTTCGCTGCTCCGGCGCCCGGCGAAGGGGTGCGGCCTGATGTGATGCAGCCGCCCCTCCCCCTGTGATGCGCGACGGCGAGGAGGAGTTGGAGGTCCAGGACATCTTGATGCTCGCATCCGCTACCGGAAGTTGGAGTACTTGCTGGACTGGAAGGGGATGGGCCCGGAAGACCGTTCGTGGACCCGGGCTCGGGACGTTCATGCACCGGATTTGGTGGCTCGTTTCCATCGCAAGTATCCTGACAAGCCCAAACCTCGAGGGCGGCCTAGAGGGGCCCTGAGGGGGGATAGTGTAGCACCTATGGGCCCGCTCGTGCCACTGGGAGGGGGCAATGCACCGGGGTCCTGGCATTGGGACCCGCACAGGCTGGAAGGGATTCGGAGGATGAATTAGAGGGCCCAGAGCAAGATTGGTCAGCAGTGCCTTTGCCCGTCTCACCTGTAGAGAGCTTAGCCTGGGATCTCGAGTGGGAGCATTCTCCCGGGGAAGGAGCGGACCAGGTGGAGATGGGAGGCAGCGAAATAGATAGCGAAGATAGTTATGAATTCCCAAACGGCCGAGGTTCCCAAGAGCTGGCCGAGCAGCAGATGGAGGCTAGCGGCTGGGAACCTTCGGGGGAGGCTGCTTCTCAGAGAGATAGCGATACTGAAATGCAAGAGCGGGGCCGTTCTCATAACAGGCGCAGGGACATAGAGGAGGGCAGGAGGAGCTGGCATCTGGAGACCGTCGCCGCTCGGAAAGTCGAGACTGAGACGCGGGCCCTAGATCGTCGGGGTTCCCGGCCGAGGGATTAAGTACGGCCCCGTGGGAACTGATCCTCAGTTCTCCGGCCACGTCGTACCTGTACTGGCGAAACGGAGTAGGACCACAGGCGGTGGTCACCACGCATTGCCGTGTTTTTACCTTGTCTTGTTCTGATTCGCATGGGATTGCGAAGCCTTGCCCTGTTCCTTGATTCGCATTGGAGTGCGAAGCCTTGCCAAGCCTTGGACTCTTTGTTACCCTTTGGACATTGTTACTTTTAGCTTTGCCAAGCCTCGGACTCTTTGTTACCCTTTGGACATTGTTACTTTTAGCCTTTTGGATACTTTTGGACACTCTTCTTATATTGGACTATATTCTTACGCTGTTTTTATACTCAATAAAGTAGTTAGCCTCTAGTACGTCTCCGTGTGTGTGTTTAAGGGGCCGGTAAGTCCGTGATTGTGACACAGTGCTCCTATAAGTTTTAAGAAACATGCAGAAACCTAATAGAGGAAAAATGGAGATGCTGAGTGTGGCAAGGCTATACATATGACATCGTTTTTGCAGAAAGTCACATGATCAACTTGCTTCTTATGATTGGCTGACAAGAAAAAAAGTGTGCAGCAGTCCTTGTTAATCACATCAGTCCCTGCCCCCCTCTCCCTCCCACCCTTGGGGTGATGGAGTATGTTACAATGAAAAAAATGGTCTGAATCAACAAATTTATCCAAAGGTTTTGGTACCTTCTGTTTCAATTCTTTAATGCGTCAGGGTGTCCTCCACACTTCGTATTTTGGCAGTTTATATCTCCAAATCACCGAAATTTCCCAAAATCCGAAATGAGGCCTGGAATTTCACACACTCCTATTATCAAGTGATTTCAGATAATGCATGTCAATTGTTACATTAAGTAGCCTTGGCCCATGTTCTGCTGGAACAACTCAGTTCATTGTATAATTACCATGGAACAGATCTGGCACCACTGCATGAAAAACAGTGTGTTAAAATTAGTCTATAGGCATTTGTATATAAAGTATATAATAATATGTTGAATTGGCTTGCATATGGATGGAGAAAATCATTGGAAGCCCTGTAAATCTCTTCCAGCGCGTCCAGTGGCTGCAGATGATTTTCTAATCTCATCCATGTAGTGTTCATTTTCATATATGTGGTTATATTTTTCAATTATATCCTTTGAGAAAATCTGATTTTTTTCTTGCTGACCAGTTTTGGCCCTGAAACGAGATAAAAAAGAAGACATAAAAAAAGAAAAGAAAAGAAGAAAGAAAAGAAAAAAGAAAGAAAGAAAGAAAAGAAAAAGCTTATGACACTCTGAATATATTTGAAAGGGAAAGAACATTTGTGGGCAAGGATAAATCCACCGGCTGTTTTGGAGAAAGAAGGGCATAACTACAGTCATGGCCACCTAAATCTTTGCTAGGCCCCAGGGAAGGATTTAAATTCAGGTTCCCTATTTGAGTAAGTGCTGGGGAAAGATGGTAACATAAAGGTTAGTAGAAGATTATAAATAGCATAATAAATGGAGAAAGAAGGATTATACTATCAGACTAGAAATCATTTGACAGAAGTCCTCATATTTTGACAGCAATGTTTCAGTACCCACATGGATAATAATTTAGGCACTCCTCTTCTATTGATTATATACAGACAGTTATTGTACCAATTAAACCCAACACTTTAAAAATCAAGGACAACTATGTGTGTATTAAAATATTTCGATTCCACTTTTCACTGTCGCTAAAGTACCATTTACCACACTCTTTCAGAATGAAAAAAACACTACATTTTTCTGGGTTTCAGTTTTAGTATTTGCTGTATGAATGGTGTTAAGTTGTTTCAAATTGTTCAGAACGGTTGTTTCTGAATTGCTTTAAATTTTCTAATGCTCTGTTATAACCTATATATTGCCCCATGGTTTTGGAATATAGGGGGTGGTATACATACCTAAAAAAAAATTGCTATTAAATAAATATATCTGATTTCAAACACAAGTACCACTAAACAATTAGCAGTCAAAATACTTCTATTTTTATGTGCTTTTTGATAAATATTTGATGTCTACCAGAATATCAACCAGTGGATAGCAAATTGGTAGAAGAGAAACTTACCTTGAGATACATTTTTGTAGCTTGGTAGGAAGCAGTTGGTAGGGATATAGGTCTTCTCTAATGTCATTTTTCAGAGAAGCACTGAGTAATTTTAATTATTTTCTTCCCAATGCAAGAAAGTTTTTGAAGATGGTTCAGATTCCAGTACTTATTCTGTGAAGAATGTGTACAGAAAGCAGCACTTTTTGCATATAAATATTATTTTCTGTGCAGAAATATTGCTTTCCATGCAGAAAATGCTGCTTCCTGGACAGATAATGCTTTAGTTGGGAACCTATCCATATATTTTTGCCCTGTCTTTGCAGAAAGCCACATTTCCAGTGCAGAAATACACAATTTTTTGCAAATAAAATACTATTCCTTGGGCATATTTTTTTTGCATTTTTTTCACAGAATAAGTTTCAAACTGCAATGTTTCTCCTCGGTCCAGGAGTTTCCTTTTAAAGAAATTTGTTGAAAACAGGTTCCTTGAGGAATCAAGGAATCTGCTTTTCAACAAATTTCTTTAATATTGTTTAATAGTCCATTTTAGCAATTACTAAGGAGCCCCCCTCGTGCAGTTTCACCTGGTCATCTACAGAGGACTGGAGGACATGAAGCAGGAGCTCTGCACCACTGATTTTAGGGCCCTTTCACACTACACAAATACAGTACTGTGATCCTATTTCAATTGCTATGGCTGAATACTATGGAATCCTGGGGAGCAGAGTTGTGTAGTGTGGAGGGGATTGGAGGTTTGTACCTCTCTAAATGGCAGGTAAACACATGTTATAGAAGGGGTTAGTTCACAGACACGCCACATTATATGATTTCTGCATAATCTGGAACCTGATTTTTTTTACCTGAAATGCAGGTTCCAGATTATGCAGAAATCATATAATGGAGTGTCTGTGAACCAACCCCTTGTATAACAGAGAAAAAATACCCATCTGCCTCTCCAAGGATTTCATAACACAGTTTATACCTCCCCCCATGAAGACCTGGGTTGCATTCCTGTGCCTAAACAATATCCAGAGGACTCCTTAATTGTGAGGACCTGGAAGGGCATAAAGAATGGGGGTGGATATTATGGGAAGGGAATTGGAAATCAGGAGGCGGATGTGAGAGGGGGATGGTAACTAGATCCATATAGGTTATTTTTAACTTGTGGAATTGTGCAATATAATAATTTTAATTTGGCAAACACCTTAAACACTCTGATTCAGACACTACCTCAGCCCTGTTGACTTGTAAATGCCTTTTTACATTTAATGCTTTAACTGTTTACTATTATTAGATCTAGTAGTAAACATGTCCTAAATGTTTGATTTATATATTTAAATTTCTAATTTTGTTATTTTTGAGTTGTTCTATAAGTATATCTGATGTTGTTTATTTTATTGTTTATGATTTGATCTGTTTGTTATGTCAGTGTTTCCCAACCAGTGTGCCGTGAGCAATCATCAGGTGTGCCGTGGGAAATTGGAACCTCCAATACCCTTTCTTCCCCCTCCTGCCGAACACAGTAATACATATAGTTAATATGTTTTTAAATGTATTTATATACTCAGTGTGAAACCTGGACCTGTTTCGATGAACACAACATATATCCTGTAAATGTAGAGTGTCATTGTGTGTCATTTTGGTTGGTGGTGTGCCCCAGGATTTTGTAAATGTAAAAAGTGTGCTGCAGCTCAAAAAAGGTTGGGAAACACTGTGTTATGTTATGCTTGCATTAAATGTTTGCCAATTTTCTGTTGTAAACTGCCCTGAGTCCCCTCGGGGAGATAGGGCGTTATAGAAATAAAGTTTATTATGTATAGTTATTATTATTATTATTATCTGTAGAACCTAAAAAATGCCTAAAGAAGTGTTATCTTTTCCTTCAATGTGATTCTGGTGTTAGCTTTCAGTAGAAATTTTGACGGAAATTGACTATTGAAATACAGCTTAGAGAGAACACTTCTCAAGACATTGCTAGGTCTTCCAGAGTGATTTTTATGGTATTCAAAAGTTTCTGTATATAGACTAAACTCATGAGCTCATGCAATAAGTGGACCTTACTGTAACATAATTTAATAGGATGAAACCATAACATTAGAAACTGAATGATCGTACTATAATTGTGTAGCATGAAAGGGATTAAAGTGATCAGTCTTCGTTCAGAGAGATTTTCCCTTCAGGTAATATTTTACTAAACTATTTTTTGACTGCAGTCCTATATACAGTACATTTACATGAGCTCCACTGGACCTAATGAGGTTTACATCAAAGTGGACATGCAGAGGACTACACTGTTGTTTTCCAGTAAAGAACATGCTTAGATATGTAGACATTATTTGATGAAGTTGTATTCAACTCTTTATAAAATGCATAAAGAAAGGGAATAAATCTATATTGCTTACTCTGTTCAACTGATTTAAGAAACATGCTGTTTAAATAGTTTCATTGATGTAATATTAAGCATGTTGTACAAGTTCTCAGCTGGTAAAAATGCCCATGTCTATTGTAAATCAATTTCCCTCCAAGCTGAAGAATTGGACTAAATTTTCTAGTTCATTTGATAGCTTAGTTGAAGTTAAAAGGGAAAAAGGAACTTTGCTGTTCATTTAGTGGGTTTTGTTGATTTTAGAGAGAATTGTTCTAAATAAAGAAATAGCAACTAGACTTGCTTATGCTATAAGTAATTGCAGAACTCATGTCTTTACTTCAGTGTTGGAATGGTTGAAGCTGAAATCAGTAAAGATAATACAAAACACAACATAATCTATTCAGGGTCTCTTTCCTTATTCAGGGTCTCTTTTCTTCTATCTAAACACACATACACACAGGTACGAGTTAGCTCGTAGTCTGACTCACAGATTCAAATACAGTACCAAAGAGATGCTATATAGCTGTATGCCAGAATAGAAAACAAAAAGAAAACTTGATCACGCCAGAGTAATTCTTCCACCCTTCTTTGTTTGTAGAAGACCTTTAAAATTTGTGAGGTTGAGTAGCATGTGAAATTACACTGAGATATACAGTGTGCTCATCTGTGCCACAGTTAAGTTCAGGGCCAGCCTTCCCCATTAAGTGACCTACGCGGTCGCGTAGGGCAACGTTCCCGGAGGGGGCGTGGTCACCTGGGAGGGGCTCCGCCCTGCCCCGCCCCGCCACCGTGTTGCCGCAGCCAGCCGGCGGCGCGGAGGAACGGGGGGGAAGAGGGGACTCATGGGGCAGGCTCGCCGCTCACGGACCCGAGGAGGAGCAGGAGGAGGGGGGAGGCCACGAGGGCAGCCCCCACGGAGACGCAGCAGCAGCAGCAGCACCCCCGGAAGGGCCTGAAGCCAGAGGTGCATCTTTGTGACGTCACTTCGCCACGCCTCTGCCGAGGAGGAAGGGGAGGAAGGCCTCGCCGGCCGCGCGCTGTAAGGACGCCCGGAAGGAGAGACGCCGGAGGGGGAGCCCTGTGGAGGGCCGGCGAGGCCTTCCTCCCCTTCCTCCTTGGCAGAGGCGCGACGAAGTGACGTCACGAAGATGCGCTTCTGGCTTCAGGCCCTTCCGGGGGCGCTGCTGCTGCTGCGTCTTCGTGGGGGCCGCCCTTGTGGCCTCCCCCCCTCCTGCTCCTCCTTGGGTCCGTGAGCGGCGAGCCCGCCCCGTGAGTCCCCTCTTCCCCCCCATTCCTCCGTGCCGGCGCGCTTGGGAGTCTGCATATGCACGGGCGCAGCCGGGAGCCGCCGGGAGCCGCCGGGGGGGGGGGACGAAAATAAAGTTCGCTTACTGCCCCCGGAGAGCTCGGGCCACCTTTGGTTAAGTTCATGGGTTTATCCATATTATTTCTCACACTGAAATGCCAGAATACCTGTTTAACTGAGATTACTCAAATTCTGTGCTCACTTATCCAGACTATTCCCACCCTGTTTCCAAAGTCAGTTCCTCCAATAACAGTTTACACTGTGACATCATAATAGCTTGTCATAATAGTGCAGTACTCTCTGTGACATCACAGAGAGATACTCTTGGAGTTGATCTATACTGACCAATAAATTGGGGCCAAATTGTAGTCCTGATGCTAGATTGTCCCACATGGTGGCTCAATTGGGATTCTTTGAATTGCCTTGGAAGCAGCAGGAAGTCTGAACTGTCAGCTGGGCAGTCAACCTTTCAGACCCCTGCTCCCTGTGTCATGTTTGCCACTAGCTGTGACAACTCCTCCTACCTTCTTGTGGGCACTCTTACTAATGTCAATTGCTAAGAGGGGAACCTCCTTCTTTTCCCTCACACCTCACTCAATGAGCAGGCAATGGCTGTCTGCAGACAGAGCATTCACAAGAAGGTAAGTGGGGTGTTGTGGTGTGTGATAGCTGCACACAAGAGTGATAGGGGACTGCTATCTCATGTCCCCAGGCTACCTGAGCCCCTAACTCAAGGGAGAACCAAAATAATGACATAAGATTCTCAAGACTGCATTAAGGTCTCCTTGCTTCAGGTTATACTGGATCAGTTCTATGCAGGATTTAGTAAAATCAAACTATGGTGTAGATGCATCCTATGTTCTTCAGTGCCAAAATCTGAGGCCAGTCACCCATGGGAGGCATCTACACTGTCAAATTAATGCAGTTTGATGCCACTTTAACTGCCAGGGTTCAATGCTATTGAGTTTTTATGCTGTTTCTGCCAATGAGGGCTAGTGCCTCATCAGAAAACAATGGCCAAAGTTTCATAGCAGTTAAAGTTGTATCAAACTGCATTCATTCAACAATGTAGCTGGACCCATTTTCTCACCCCCCACCCCCCAGAAAGGGCAGCTCTTGAGCTGGCATTCTATGGGTGAAATATTTATATAACCATCAGGATTTGAATTCACAAAGTATGAAGCAGTTTTTCCCCCAGGTAGATACTAACAGTTAAAGACAAACCTGGAATCTCAAACCTTGCTATAAACTATTATCCCCCACCTTCCATTAATTTATGTTTCACTAAAGCTTCCTTAGGAGTACACTTATGGCCTGATTTTTGCTGGTTATCAGGGTTACTCCAAACACTTTGAACAGTATTTCCAGTCATTTCCACATACTTTATTTAATCTGCCAAACTATTCAGTTAAGAAGACCACACACAAAACCAGCTCTCCCTGTATACTGTCTTGAGCTGAGGGGGAGCAGTTGGGTAAATTTTGATTTACTGATGGTACTAAAAAAAAGGAGGCCACCACCTAAGAAATGGATGACAGCATTTGAAAGTGGTTTCAGCATTTTAAAAGCAATTACAGAGGTAGATTTATGTATCAAAGCTGTTCTGGATATTTGCTAAAAAGCTGTGGGCTTAATCACCCAAAGGAGGAAAACAGCTACTTTAATATCCAGCAAAAACAGGACATTCCAAGTACTTTCTTGGTGATTTTGTGTTGTGTTGTGTTTGTGTGTGCGTGTGATGAAAAAGAAAGAAAGAATGCAAACAGCGAACCAATATGTAATACAGAACTTCCTGAACAAAAACAAAACAAAACCAAAGCAGTGTATGAGAGAATTTCTTAAGAAATACTGGGGGGATGGCAAAGCAGTAATGCATTCTTCACTCCAATGGAAACTAATGGACCATGCATTCTTCATTCACAGTCTATTTGAGGCTGTAACTGGGGACACCACATCTGGCACAACTACTTTGAGGCATGTTATTCCACTTATAAGATCATCTGGACCTTAGCAAACAGATCTCTAAAAAATAAGCAGTACTGTACAAGACCTGATGTTAGCCTTGTTGAAAGATGCTGATGAGTTGCAGAGTCTAGGAAACTCAGGGCCTCAATTTTAGAAACAAAACGACCCATATTAACAGTGAGTGCCCCTGCTCTTTATTACAGCCAATTACCTACTCCTGCAATTTGTAAATTGTGCTTCCTTCCTTAAGTGCTAGCCCAGGAGGACACAAAAGATGCATAGTTCTTGTGGGATTCTGAAGCAGACCAAGATTTGCTACAGAAAGTAGAGCTAGCGGAAGACTCCAGAGGTAGGAATAATGGTCTTCTCCATACATTGTTGCCCTGCAATTTCCAGAAGTACTTGCCAGCATAACGACTCATAAGAAATGTTGAGAGTTGCAGTCTAACAATATTTAGAAGCCTGCATAAGTCTTACCATTGGAGTAAGTCGTGAAAAGGGATCTCTTACCACACAAATCTTGGAAACCAGCTTTGGATGCAGAATACGTGGATACAAAATGCAGACCGTATAACACCATACCTGTGCTCTGCTTCCCTGATATATAGAGTTCTGAGAATGTAACAGTTACCCATCCTTGTTTGCTTTTAAAAGGAAGTTCATAGAAATGAAAAGAGTATTTTGTTTGTTTTTTTTAAAATGTGTGTTTAATTTTATTTTAGTGTTATATGTCTTAGATATAAGACATTGTATTATTTTTAGTTTTGTTAGTGGCTTTGAGTCTCTTTCAAGTGAGAGAAAAAATAGCATAATAAGAATAAGAATAATACTCAAATATTGGAAAATCTTGATAAATAGACTCCAAGAGTGATATGGGGTTTTTGCAGCTTGGAATTTATTGTGTGCAAAAATCTCACTTTTTTAGTGCTGAATTACTTTCTGTGCTGAAATGCTTCTTTTCTGCACTCAAACACACACCACTTCTGTGCATAGTAGTAAGTATCCAACGATAGCATTTTTGAATAACAAACAGATATTTTCTGAAAAAATAATATTTCTGTACAGAATTTTCCCCACAGAAAATGCTTCTTCTTTCACAGAACAATGATATTTTCTATGTCAAAAAGGTAAATGTGAATTTTCTACAAAATAAGTCCAGAACTGCCAATAAGCTCTGAAAACTGCAGTCTTGGAAGATATTATCACAGGAGGATAAAAATTTCTACAATTTCTATTTGTTCCTTTGAGAATGAAATAATGAAAGAAATAAATCCCTTGTAAATATATATATATATATATATATATATATATATAACACACACACACACACATAATGTATATACACACACACATACACACACACAGATATATATTTACAAATATACATGAATGTTGGTAAAACATATCCACCCACCCACTGTTGGATGTTATAAAATGTCCCTAATGTCCTATATGGTACCCATGATTATAAAAATATTTAAAGCCAGAGAAAAGATATATGGTTGGCTAGAAATCTGTTTTGATTTATGCCATGCAGTGCTATGAATGTAGATTTGAAAACAGGTTTTTTGGCTGACAACAGCATTGCAGGAGCTGTCTTCCTGCCATATATTACCATGATGACCCCTAGAAATTATCTGAATTTAATACAAGGTTGCAATATAACATTCCTTAACAAATAACAACAACAACCATCCTCTACATAAGCAGGAGACAACATAAATAGTCACTTTACTATTTATGTGCCATCAAATCATATTAGTGATGATTTGACCACATAAATAGCAAAATGACTTTTCTGAAAAATGGAAATAAAAGAAAAATGATCCATGTAGGATTATATATTAAGTAATAACAACAAATAGGCAACAATATTATGGTTTTAAGGCAGAAAGGGGAAGATGAAATCTCCTTGGAAGGGTCTGTGCATTTGCTTTATTTTTGAAGACGTAAGTTCTCATAGATAAGCAAAGGATGTTATACATCACATAGACTTGTTGCAGATCTATATATTAGATCTATGAACAGGAACTTATGCCCATGATTTGCGTTACTTAAATGGTGGCTACCAGCTTGCTATAGATTTGGACTATATTCTAATCCACAAATAGCAGGGTTCTATAGTTTTATGAGTCAGTGAACACAAAGCTAGAAAGGCTGAAGAAGTGTTGTGTCCTTTGGATATGTATGCAATGAACATAGATGTGTGTAGTGGAGGCCCAGAAACAACAAAAATGAAAAAAATAATGTACAGTATTGTGATTCTACTTGGAATTAGAATGGGAATCTATGCACTCACCCATTATTGGCTAGAACATACAGATACTACCTGGTGGATGTAAAATGCAAGTGGGAATCTAGAGGAAAATAAAAGGCTGCTTTAAAAATCCTGAAAAGAGAGAGTGATCTTGTCCAGTAAGCAAGCACAAACAGAAGGTTCAAGTAACAGGGAATTCCTTGGAGTTCTGCTATTGCAGGTTAATTCAAATACCTAAGACATCACTTGTTTATGTTTTTGCCTCATGCTATTTCCATATTTATTTATTCTTTAATGACAGGAATATACCCATATACTCTCCTAGATTTGTTGTAATTTTAATGACTTTTTCTTATTTACTGACTTTCTTGTTGTTGCTGCTGCTGCTGTTGTCGTCTTTGGTCTTGGCATTATAATTGCATTTTTTATTTATTTTAAAAATTATGTGCTTGGAAACAAATACTACAAATTAATGGCTACATAAAATAAATCATTTAAAAACAAAACATTCCCTGATCTGAACTCTTGTGTCATTCCTGCTTTGTTCTTTAGCTGTTATTTAGTTGTTCCCTCCAACACACTGTGGCTTCACTGTCTGTCTCTGTGTTAGCCTTCTTACCTGCTGTTTCAGTTCTCCTACTTAGTTCTAAATACAATAATGCAGACCCAATAGTAATTGAATCACAGCATTTAAAAGAGCCACAATGGTCATCTAGTCCAATCCCCTTTTATGAATGAACACCGAAAGCACTCAAGAAAGATAGCTATTCATCTCCTATTGAAAGACCTCCAATGAGAAATAACAAATTATCTGCCATTACTGTTATTATTACTACAGGCTATCACATGTGGCCAAGTATGATTGTCTGCCAAGTGAAGAGTCTTGGCAATGGGTCCTTAGTTAGCGTCCTGTTCAGATACTCCTATGTTCAGAGGAATAGCTTAAATGCTGCAGTAAACAGCAAAATAATTACTACTGTTCTGGATTCTCATGGTCTTCCACAATGAGGATATAAATTTCCAGATGAAAGGTGGTCCCAACTAGGGTTTTCTTGACATACCTTTCTCTGGGCATTCTCCTGTTCACCCTCTATTCATGCCTCTTCAAAATCCATAGCACTGCTGGTAACAGCTGTCCTAGGGTTAGGGATTCTCTCTCACCAAGTGTTTATTCCACATTTTAAAGGTTAGCTTTAAGCCCATCTTTAAATCCCTTATGCTGTCCATCAACATTCTGTTTTCTGTTCTTGAGCTGAGCATAAGAACTTATTTCAGAGACTGTGATTGAGCAATGAGCATTCAGACAATGTGACCAGTCCAGTGAAGTTGATGGTGGAGGATCATCACTTCAGTGCTGGTGGTCTTTGCTGCTCCGAGAACACTGATGTTTGTCTGCTTGTCTTCCCAAGAAATTTGCAGGAATTTAAAAAGGCAACATTTCAGAAGTTGAGAGTGACATTTGTGGACTGTCCATATTTTTCTGGTGTACAAGAGAGTTGGAAGGACAATCACTTTATAAACTAGAATGTTGGTTTCTTACCAATATCCCAATCCTAAACACCTAATGCTTATTCAAACAAAATGCTGCATTTGCAGAGCTCAGATGGTGTTGAATTTTAGTGTCAATGTCAACTTTTGTGAAGAAGTGACTGCCTAGGTAGTGGAAATTGACAATATTTTCTAATGTTACACCATTAAGCTTTATTTCTAGCATTGCAGAGAGATTTGTTGGTTCCTGCTAGTAGAGCACTTTGGTTTTCTCAATGAATATTGAGAAGCAAATTGTTCATATGCTTCTGCAAAAATTTTTAAGTGGCTTGCAGGTTTTCTGAATGAGCACAGATTATGTTATCATAAGCATATTGGAATGCTCTTGTCAACGTATCACAATGAATATTTTGTCCTTTAGAAGTCTGACTCCATCTGGGAAGAATAGAGGGTGCATGCTATGATTTGTTAGGCCATAGGCTTGTGCATTTTGGGTGAATCGCTATCTGTTTCTGCTTGCTAGACACCAGAAGCCCCCTATATTCACTTTCAATTGCCTCCCGAAAAGGGGTGTGCTGACAAATGGGTTTTTTTCGTTCTGAATTAAATAAACAGATTTTTCAGTCCATTTGTGACAATGGGAAACTTATGAGGCTCCCCCTTTCCCTGGGAGTCTTTTCTTTCTTCCCTTCAAAAGAGCCTGGGTGTCTGGAATGGGATTAGGAAAGCAACCTATCCAGCCCATTATGTGGGGGACTTCCCACAGGCTTCCCTTCTATATCCTTAATTAAGACCTGGATTAAAGCAAGCATCAGAGTTATCACTCTTAAGTTTCTGAATCTTTTCCCTTCTGTTTGTAGAGGAGGAGAGGAGACCAGGGTTAATGCTCCTTAAAGCTGTTCAACTCTAGAGGAGAGGCAGGCATGCATGCTTTCTCCCAACAGCACCAGCAGCATGCCACAGCTTTCCAAGGCATGTTAAGGAAGCCCAGGGAAGGAAGAGCAATGACCTTCTTTCTGCCTTGGGTCTTGCTTCCTTAAAGCTGTTTCTACTTTCTACTCTAGGAGCAGTAGGCTTCTCTTTTTGGTTGCTGGGATTACTAATATTAATAACAATTATTACGTTTGAGAAGTATTTTCTGAAGGAGAGGAAGGGAAGAAGAAGAAAAAGTAGCTAAAAGAGTGACTCTCCAAGCCCCCAAATGCCAGCACACGTACCCCACCCACCATCCATCAGGTCCCCAACTTCCTGTCAGTCCCACTAAATAAACAGAAACAGAAAAATAAAGGAAAATAAAAAAAGATTCAACTGTGATGCCAAATAGTAGAGGAGGAGCCATGATTGGCTCCTGCTTGTTTTCATATCGGGAGAGTTTTTGTACTGGGAGGACCATTAACATTTCAAGCACCCGTAACAAAACAAATAAGCTGAATGGCCAAAGGAACAGGCTAAAAATGGATCTGGCACATGTCCATTGGGCCATAAATGACCTTTGTATTTTTAAAAAAATCACTGTGTGTCATGGACATTTGCAAAGTGTTCGATTTTCCCCACAAGGTGTTCTTAAGTTCTCTGGTCTTTCTTTGGACCTCAGCTTTTGCATTAGTATAGATTCTTTTTCTCAGTAGCAAAGCTGATGCCTATTTCCCATATATGGAAGGTTTTCCTTTTCTTATCAATTATATGTTGGATCTTGCTATCATTCTTATCAAACCAGTCTTGCTGTTTTTTAGTTTGGTATCCAATGTTTTCTTCACAGGTCTTCAGTTTATTCTAATATTACTCAACATTTTCAGGGTAGATGATGATGATGGCGATGATAATGATGATGATAAGAAGTTGTTTATTCTTGTACCCTGCCACCATTTCCCTGAAGGGACTCAGAGTAACTTACGCCCAGCATAAAGTGCCTAAAAACATAAAACAATAGTACATCTAAAATAAAACACAAAATGAATGAAATCAATCCAATAACAATTAGCTGTGGTAAACATAGCTAGGCTGTAACACTAGAGCAAGGGCAATGGATAAGTGCAAAGCTACAACCATGAGACAAGAACATGACATGAAGCACAATGCTCCATAAAAATTATGTTAGTCACCTGGGTCCTCGGCATTCTTAAAAACTTCTTTGACTGGGGCCTAGGTGATCCTTAAGTGTTGTTTGGAGAAGTGCTGGTTTAGAGGCTTCTTGAAAGGCTTGGGCAGTCATTTTACAGCTTAGCTTTCTTCCTTGGAATCTATGTTAGGGGGCAATCCTGATGGCCACCAGAGATCAAATTAACCTGTGGTCTGTCCAGCAATCATCAGCACAATGTTTTGACTGGTGTGCTTCCATGATGTCTTCAATGAGCACATGAGTGTATTGGTGATGACAGAGTTGTGTTTGGTGAGAAGTAACCCCTTCTTTCTCTATAGTCCCTGGCCACAGGTTGAAATCTCACCCAACTCTTGCATTAAAATCACCCAGAAGGATAATTAGGTATCTCCTTAGGTATCTGAGATTGGATAATATCCATCTGACAAGTAGAGTTTTTCTTTGATGTCTTCATCAGCATCTAGTGCTGGTGCATAGGCACTTATGATGATTGCCTGCTGGTTTTTGGCAAGATTATTTTGGAGGGGTGAGAGTTGTTTATTAATGCCAATGGGTGCTTTAGAAGATAGTGATTAGTTTAATGCTAGGACTTCTTAAAGAAACTCTAGGAAAATGAACATAAATATGCCATCATCATTTTCTCTCTCATAAGAAGAAGGAATGTCTCTCCATGCTTTATAATTTTGCAATGTAACATTTTTCATAAAGGTGAAAAATTTTAGGAACATTCTTTTCTATCCTAATCAGATTTTCTCATGTTTTCCTCGGGTGATGGTTGATTCTAGTGGAATAAAAAGTGGAATAAAAAGTGTTTGTGTCTTGAAAAAGGATGGTTGGGATGCAAAGAATGCTATTTATTTGAATGATAATAATTACACTTGCTAGTGCTATTAAATCTAGTTGTGAGATGCAATAACTTACATAGGGCAATAACCTTTAAAAATTCATTTGATATTAATGCATTTTTTAATTCATAGTAACTATAGGGATACAATTTCTTTTAAACAACTAGGGATTGTTTCCAGTTCTGTGGTCCCACCCATCACAAATGTCGTTAATGATACTCTACATCTTGATATTTTTTGTAAGATTTTTTTCCAGATTTGACATACAGTCTGGTGACGTGTCACATCAAATGCAGACAATCATGAAATTTTTAGAGATGTGTCAGTTCTGAGATTCTTCCTTTCTTGCTTTGATCCATCATGGCTCTTAAGGAAGGGAAAATAATCATCTAAGATGCATCTTTCTAATTTTGTCTGAATTTTTTCAAAGTATAAAACAAAATAATTTTTTTTAAAATTCAAAGCATTTTTGTCATCAATCACAAAACCGCACTGCTGCGAAAATGAACACCTTGTGAAACTTGAATTTTATTATTGTAATTTTCTTATATAAAATATAATGTAAGTTCAGTTCATTTGTGGGTAAATGTAGAAAGTGGGGATGCTGTTTTTTGACGGAATGATTTACATTTCTATTATTGATTCTTTTGGACATTTTCCTATTCACTGGAACTTATCAAAGTAATTGAAGCAAAATGTACTGATACAATTCTCTTCTCCACCCGAAACTTTATTTGGCCCAGTTTCATAGTTTTGAAACTGATCCTAGAATATTTTTTTTATTCATTCAATATTTTCCTGTATTTGTCTTCACTGTTTCTGTTTGCTTTAATCATTTTTATGAATTGTTTAATTGTAAATATCTTTGTTCTAGTGTTCTCACCACTGATTTTCATTTTGCAAGCCCATTTGGGGAAATTTGGTTGTATTAAGGTAGGATAATAGCAAGGATGAAATAAATAGATAAATAAATGTTGGAATGCATGCACTACGCACAAGCAGATATGCAATCTATAACAATAAAAACAAAAGCAGCAGGAATAATCCCGCTTCTTTTGTGTGTAAGCTCCCCTCCCAACACACATACTTTGTTCTGTTAAAAACATGCTGAGAATACAATGAAACTAATTCTTTTGCTGTTTACTGCTGCATTTAAGCTATTCCTCTGAACACAGGAGTATCTGAGCAGGACGCTAACTAGGTGGCTGCTGGTTTGGAGAATGACAGGGCTTGGCAGCATGCATCTGTTAAGAAACTATATCACATCTGTGGGAGACAAGTGAGTGCAAACTGCCAGCCCCGGCTCAGGGCCATGGGTCAATCCATCAATGGGATAGCTACTGCTGAGAGGAATTTCTCTCAGGCAGGATGAACCTCTAGTGACTTTTTTCACGAGTCTAGACATCCCTCTCCCCCCACTCCCAGGGAGCTATCAGTCAACTTATGGCTGAACTCTGTTTCACCTTGTGACCCCGTCTTCAACTCAGGCATGCATTAAAGTGTGATCTGGGACTTTGTGGGGCCAAGTCTCTTCATCCACCTTTGACTTCCTCATTTTCACCTGACCTTGAATATAGAATTCCTACGCCTATTGATATTGTTTTGTATTTGTAGATGATGATAATGATGATGCACTGTCCATTTTCTAAAAGATAGTAAAAATCATACCAAATGTTCATATTTGATATTCCAATGTGATACCTACTGTTGATGTGCTGAGTAGTTGTAAATGCATTATTCACATTGTTTTTCTTGCAAAATGAATTCATCTGTATGTGATCTCTTCCTTCCCACATGAACAACTAGGGTTATCCAGAAATATCAAACTGGCACATGTGTGCTAATTTTGAGATAATTGGAGGTAGGAGAGTATTGGTTACATAAAGCTAGAAAACAGACCAACATGCTGCATCCTGACCAGGGATGTGGTGAGTGTAACTAACTCACTGAATCCAAAGCTTTGCTCCTTCAGATGTTTTGTACTTTACCTCTCAGATTTCCTGACTATTGGCTGTGCCAGTTTCTGGGAGCTGAAGTCCAAATCTGCTGGAGAATCCAGGTTTGGGAACCACTATGCTAAGCTAAGAGGGACCAAGGGAGTACATGATAGCTGGTAGAGTTCCTGCTAATTAAAAACCTTTTGAGCTTTGAACCGGTGAGCAATGACTTCGCTACATCACAGCTCACAAGTATAAATCTATTTTAAATGTTACATCCCAATGCTAAAGATGTGAAGTTACAATCCTAAAAAAGAACCAATTATATTTTACTTTGAAGCTCTGGCACCACACATGACCACGCAACAATAATTGTCATTCCTCATATACTCATTGCGCCATTGTTGCTTTAGCTTGCATAATCGATGAGGAAGGCCATCAGTGAGGCAGTTCTTTCTTTAAAAGCTGGTTCAACTTGGAAAATAGCATTAGGCCAAAAATCAACAATTGCTTCAGCACCATTGGGCACACCTTGTATTTTTAGGTTTACAGTAAAGAGCAAGAGGATCTGTACATTTTTATGATAGTAGTGATAATGATAAGTGTGATGACAGAAGCAGCAGCAGTGGTAACAACAATAAAAACAGAAAAGCAATGACTAACATTAACTGCTTGTGTCCAAGGAGTTAGAAAGACAACTTGGACTCACCTCGAATCCACCTATGGCTGTCTCCATAGTGCACTGAAACTTCCAGTGAATATCCAATAATTGCCCAATCATTCTTGCCCTAGAATAATTAGGCAGAGTCAAAATACTCTGATGTTTGCAGGGAATTCCATAGAATCCTGGGGCTTTGCAACAGTATGGATAGCTGGATGAGGTCTGTTTTGGCCAGGATTATTTTGATAGTGACAAAGACTTATTCCACCAACCTTTAATGTGCTAATCAGTACAGGGGAAAAATGGCTCATCTCCATTTCAGTGTCACCATTTCCTGCAAGCCACAGAGCTTGCTGCAAGCACCTGCCTCTGGCATTCATGTCTTCTGATGTCAGAATGGGGGCACTAATGTAAACAACAAGGAGAGAGTTAATCAACACCCTCTCTTTTGCTGGTCATGCAGGAACCCCATTCTAACATCAGCCAATGTGACCATGATGGCCAGGTGCTGTGGCCAGTGGGGAGTGGTAGTAGTGACACAAAGGACAGGATGACATCCCAGCAGAGTCAGTATGATGTTGGATCAGCTGGACACTAGCCCCACATTAAGTAGGTACATGCTAGATCCAGGGCTTCTCTGGGCAAAGTAGCCAGAGTAACCTGTCCAGTGTAGTCATAGGTCAAGACATGTTCAGCATCAGTTTCCACAATTTAGAGTATGTTAAAGGAGAGCACCTGCTTGGGGACCTGATAGATATAAGACTGGGGTTGATTTAGGTCAGTCGTCCCCAAGCTGTGGTCCATGGACCGCCAGTAGTCTGCAAGAATGAAAATATGGTCCGCAGCCTCACCATTACTACACCATTACCTCAAAACCACATGGCAACAAGAGTGACTGGTCTCTCTAAACCCTCTTATAGTGCCGAGGCAATGGGGATTTCAGGAGGAGAGAGGCTGACTACAAAAGATTACTACTACCACATCAGCTGTAGATTATTAAATATGGTTTTCTATGGGTGAGTATTATATTTTCCGGGGTACTAGACGGCTTTTTAGGCCTGGAAAATCTTATGAAAAGTCGGGGGTCATCTAGTACATAAAAATGCCTCAGCGGGCATGTCCAAGGTACGCTGCCACCTGGGGCTGCTGGGAGTTGTAGTCTGGAATTGTAGTCTGGAGGCCTGGGTGAGCCGAGATACCTGCAAATAGCAAAGTGGGAGGAGTTGGAGAGGGACATTGAAAGGAGACTGGGAAGAGTGGCAAGGGCAGCCTAGTGGGCCTGGCACTCCTCCTCTGCATGCCCTCCCTCTGCCCTCCTCCTCCTTCCCTCTCCCTCCTCCTCAGGCCACACCACTAAGGGACTTGTCCCCACCACCACCGTCGCTCTTCCCACTCTTTTTTTCAAGGCCATTTTCCAACTCCTCCCACATAGCTATGTGCAGGCGGCTAGGAGAGAGGAAAGAAGCAAGGCTACCCAATTGGCTGGCAGAAGGCTCCGAAGACCACTGGGCTTACCTAGGCCCAAGGAAGCTGATTGGAGAAGGGCCTTGAAAAACAGAGGGGGGAGAGTGGTGGCAGCAGTGGGGACAAGTCCCTTAGTGGCGCGGCCTGAGGAGGAGTTAGGGGAAAGGAGGAGGAGGGCTGGGGGAGGGCATGCAGAGGAAGAGTGTCAGGCCTGCTGGGATGCCCCTGCCACTCTCCCCAGTCTCCTTTCAAGGCCCTTCTCCAACTCCTCCCACATTGCTATTTGCAGGTATCCCAACTGCCTGGAAATGGCAACTTTGGAGGAGTTGGAGTAGGACTTTGAAAGCAGAAAGGGGAGAGCGATGGGGGCAGCCCAACGAGCCTGGTGCTCCTCCT
This sequence comes from Anolis apletophallus, assembly GCA_030556195.1. Classification (NCBI taxonomy): domain Eukaryota; kingdom Metazoa; phylum Chordata; class Lepidosauria; order Squamata; family Anolidae; genus Anolis; species Anolis apletophallus. The sequence goes on along the minus strand of JARBWK010000007.1, from coordinate 65,463,396 downwards.
CCCTGCACCCTCCCTTTGCCCTCCTCCTCCCTCCCTCCTCCTCCTCAGGTCATGCTGCTAAGGGACTTGTCCCCACCGCTGCCACCGCTATCCCTGATCTACATTCAAGGCCCTAGCAAATCTTCCCACATCGCTATTTTCAGGCAGCCAGAAGAGTCAGGAAGGAAGAAAGGCCATGCAAGCAGCCGGCAGAAGCCTCCAATGGTCACCGGGCTCACCCAGGCCTCCAGACTACACCTCCAGACTACGACTCCCAGTAGCCCCGAGCAGTGGCATGCCGCTGAGGCATTCTTGGAGTCGTGGATACCGAATCAATAGAATTGTGTTGGGAGAGGGGTCTTGTTTATCCCTAACTCTATATTTTAACTTGAAAAGTTGGGGGGTGGGGTGGTCTTATACGCCCAGTCGTCTTGTGCCCCGGAAAATACGATAGATGGTGACTACTGGATGGTATATATTGTGTATCAGAAACTAGAGCTGATATGGTCTATCCAATGGAGAGTGGTCCCTGGTCAAAAAAAAGCTGGGAACCAGTGATTTAGATAGATGGGCACTGCAGCATGCATAATGAAGATTTTAACTTCTATAAACATCTGCCACAAACTTGCTATCTACTTTTGAGACCATGTATTGTTCCTCATTTCACAAATATTGATCATAAACCTCTCACCACTCGTTTTATACAATAATACATGTATTATACCTTAATTATCCAGCCCTTCGGTTTTCTACTTGTCAAAACATTATATTGTTTTAAAAACTGATTTCAAAACAGATATACATTCTATTTATATCACTGATTTTGTGATAGAGGAAATGGGCATATCCAAACATATTTGCATTAATATATGTAGCCCTTAACTGACTGAATTACAGTCTGAGTAATCTATTTTGTAAACTCTAAAATTCAGTGGTGAACTAGCAACATGATGCTATGTGATGCTTCATCACTACTTGGGATGTAGATCTGTCATTTATTTAATTAGTAGCAGTTAGGATACATAATTCATTTCTGCCCTCTATGAGAGGGTTCTTAAAGAGTGCACTGTGTTTTAGGACAATTCATGACTTATTTTGCTCCATGCAAGTTTGTTCATGCAATATACTATTTTACTCTGGAAAAACAGAACATTACTTTTTTTCTGAACAAAACCCTATATGTTTGACCATGGGTGAATTTTGTGTGGAAAATGTCCCAAAGAGTGAAAATCCAATTACATTGGAATTCCTGGGATTTTGCACTGGAAGTTAAAGTGGAATCATAGTGTTATAATTGCATTTTGTGAAAGGGCTTTCAGTCAGCATGATATTGAGCAACAAGGGGCTGATAATGCTATAAAGATTGATACCAATAATGTCTTACAGCGATTAAGAAATTTGACCATCCTTTTATATTCATAATGACCGAATCTACATGTACAATATGCTATAAGTGCTGTGTATTCATCCACACAGTGTATTGGAAAAGATGTATTCCTAAAAGAGCTTAAAATAATCCTTTGGAGGGAGGAAAAACATATTTATAATTGTGTTGACTGACAGGGTCTGAGCCCATTTCCATTTCCTGGCCCTTGTGGGAAAGTTAGATTAAAAGAAGGGAAATATTTTACATAAAAATGATTTTCACAGAGTAATGACAGAAATGATAATATGCAGGCCATGGAACATCAATTACACCAACGAAATAGCAGCTGAGGGGTTTCATAAACTGATCTTCTGTCTTCCTTCTGGACACACACACACAGCTATCCCAATAATCTCTTGGACTTCTATAAATAGACACTTAAATCTACATGTACACATTTATGCAGCATCTGAGTGATTTTTAAATTCTTATTTCAGCTTGATTTCAAAACTCTCACTTGCTGTTGCTTGCCCCGCTGTGTACTCCTGCTCTCTCAAACTGATGTTGCAACATATGAAGACAGACAAATAAGCTGCTTGTGGAACAGAAGCGAAGCCTTGAACATGGAAAGTGTGAACTTGTATGAAAAAAGAAATCACAGCAACCCAGAAACACTGGGTACATCTTAACACATATTAAGCATTTATGTTTGCATGGGTCATTTAAGTTTTCATCTTCGGTTATTTTGTCTGTTATTAAGCTTAAAGAGGTTACTTTCATATTGCTTGAAGTCAGGCATGTAGCCAGGGAGGGGCTAAGGGGGCTTCAGCCCCCCCCCCCCCGAAATTCTCAGGGTGGTCCGCGAGAAGGCCTTACTGGTACAATATTTAAACTGTTATGTTTATTCATATCATGATCTGATCACTATGCCCATTATATCCCACATTAATGGGGTTATTGGGATAACAATACAAAAGATTTGCTAGGGTAGACCCTCTTCCACCCAGTCTCAGCCCCCCCCCCCCCCGAACCAAGCTCAGCCTTCCCCGAATCAAAATCCTGGCTACGGCCCTGCTTGAAGTGGTCTGTTTTGACAAAACTTGTTTGTATGTTTTTCCGTTTTGGCATTCAGTGTTTGCCATATATGTTGGAAACCGCCCTGAGTCCTTTCGGGGAGATAGGTAGTCTACAAATAAGTTGTTGTTGTTGTTGTTATTATTATCCCTTGTTGGAATTTAGGAAAAAAATATCCATGCTTAACTCCACAGGAGTAAATATGCATTGATCAAGTAGTCTCATGAGTTGAGTCAGGATGGATAGATATTTCACCCTGCTGACAGAACATATTACAGCATAATGTTGTAAAAGGAGTAAAAACCACCTGGTTTTAGCCTAAATTCTTTTCCATGTCATCAAATTTCTGACATCTATAGGCTGTTCTTTAATATATATATTTATTGTATCTGGTTTTATGTACCAGTTGCCCTACTCTTATTTTGTTATCCCCTTCAATCCCCTGCCGTGTTTTCTCTTTGGCAGGAAAAAATGAAGAAGGCATCTCAATCCTCAAAGATATGCCAAAATAAAGCACAGTATTTGTTGAGGGCAGGAAGTATCTTCCTTTAGCAAGTGTGAACGGTGACTCACCTGACTATAGAGACTTCAAAAAGCCTTGCAGTTGGATGCCACAAGTAACCCGAACCGTCATGAACTTTGGTGAAGAGAAAATGACTTTATAAATACAAGTGAAATGGAGGGTAAAGCATAACTGTGAACTAGAAACAGAAAATCCAGCAGTGAACTCACACTCTCATGATCTAAAACAGGCCTCTGACTGTTCCTTGTGTGGCTCCCAAACCTAGCAAAACTGAGAAATCTTAAGAGGTGCCAGGTGTAACTTCCTTTTCGGTGGCACAGTTAGAGAATGCCCTCCCCATCGAGGGGCCTACTGTGCAGCAAAGTGGTCTTTTGGGTACCAGGTGAAGACATTTTTATTTTTGAGGTTTTTAAAATTAGTTTTAGCCTTCTAAATCTGCTTCAGCTGATTTTTTATTTTTCCCTTCTTGAGGTTTATGCTGTGTTATCCTTTATTTTTATTGTTACAATTATTGAATTTTTACTTACTTTATTTTATGGTGCTAGTTGCCCTGAGAACTTTTTGTTATAGAGCAGCCTATAAATCCTGACAATAAAATATATAAATTTGCAAATGCGCCAGTATATATTCCTAAAGAAATGCACCGACACCCCACTGCTGAGACTGTAAAGTGTCTGTTGTTATGGTCTCCAATTGACTATCCTTACAAATGTTAAAGTGCAAGACAAACAGAAATATCACTGCCTCCTCCTCCTCCTCCTCCTCCTCCTCCTCCTCTATCTAGACAGTACAGCAGCTTAGTCACAAACCTGAATATTTTGACAGAAGCAATTAAGCAGCGTAATTAATGAATGAATAAAAATGATAATATTTACTGAATGGGAATATCCTGTTTTGCATTTCTATTCCAACTGTGTGCCTTGAGAACACCAGTGAGTACAGTTCACTTTGCTCTGTATTTCCTTACAATTGCTCTATAGAGACTTTGCGAACACTTTTGGGGGGTAGAAATCAAGCACCCTCTTTTTATGTTATTGAATCCTGTATGGGTGTTTTTCCTAGGGACATCCATTATAGCTAGTTCATATCTAAAGGACTGTTTCCAGAGTTCATTTACAAGCTCCCTTTTTCTTCAAAGTGAGTGATTAATTCCTGATATAGAGGCTAATAAAACATGAATGCATTTTGCAATTAATGGGCTTTTGAATGACAAGCCCCCTAACCTATGCATGGCTAACATGCACATCAACAGATGCTCTTCTTTCCCCGTCATCCTCATTTGGCTGCTAATCTCAGTGATGCCCTCAATGAATTACTTTTTTCTCTTTTTTCTTTTTGTTAAAGGTTGCATATATATTTTCAATGAAACACATAATCCATCTAGGGTGCAAGTAAAGCCCCATACATAATTATTTCAGAATGACAGACAGTGAATTCCTTAGCTATTATTTTTGACAACCTTGTCATGGATGCCAAGCATATATTGTGGCTAGACCCTGAGAAACTTGGGAAAATCCACGTGGGGAGCAAGCTCCTTTTTTCTTTATGGAAAAGTTCTTCGAATGACAGGCCAACGATCCTGGCTAAGCTTAATGAAAAGTCAATAGAGGAAAAACTGAAGCACTAGAAATTAATTATTGAGTTTGGGGCTTCTCAGCTCTTCTCTCTACTCCCAGTCACTTGTGGGATAAAATGTATGTAATGTAGCTTATTTGGGGGCCTTAAACTCTTTGATAGGTATTTTAAGCTTCTGTAGCTAAAAACTTCAAATTATTGGTTTGAAGATAATCAATTGGGCTTTTTCAGAATCATCTAAATGTTTAGCCTAGGTCGTGTCTATGCTCACCCAATTTATTTGGGGTAAACTGCTTTGGAGCTGCTACAGTTCAGCCTTGGAGCATCCCCAGAGTCCAAGTGGCTGGTTGGACTTACGGTGCATTGAGGTCACAGCTGCTCATTTGCAGAGGCTTGCTGGTGATGGTCACCGTGGCTGGGTGGTCTTACATCTAGAAAGTGCTTGCAGTTGGTAATGCAGTGGTGGGATTGTTAGAAATGTGGATAGTGGATCAAGCCAAATCCAGCCACACCTCCAGAACTCCAGGATGGTTCTAGAACTTTCTAGAAGCTACAAAGTAAATCAGTGCCCTCTTCTCCAAAGATGAATTGACTGAGACATTCAGGAATCAACTCTGGAGTGACACAATCTGTCCCTAAGATTCAAATCCAAAACAATACAGATGGTAAAACCAGACATGGCTATACCTTGTCACAGTACCTGCCAAATGTTTAATCTACTTTTACTGCAAGAATAAACTGAAGGCAGTATGTTTGAATACAGTATGATCCCCATATCCATGAGGGATATTTCCTGAACTTAATATGGAAACAGAAAATCATGGATAACAGTGAAGCACAATGAAATTATCGACTTCTGTCAGAAATTATCCTAGAGTTGCCCCATGGGACTTCTGCAATTCCTAGGAAGGCATCCCCTTTAGCAATTTTCTAGGTCCTTCAATGTGACTTTATGGTAACATCTGGCAGAATGATATCATACCTCTCATATGTAGTGAAGGCTCCTTTCTTGGCGACTCTGAAACAGAGGCTGGATGGCCATCTGTCAGGGATATTTTGAATGAGATTTTCCTACATGGCAGGGGGTTGGATTAGATGGCCCATTTGGTGTCTTCCAGATCTATGATTCTATGATCTATATGTATTCTATGTATTAAAAATGTAACATGGGAGATATGGAAGCAGTAGTCATGCCACTTGGACCATTAACAAAAGAAGTGGCCCTAGATAAGGAAAATTGGACTGTCCCCCAAATTATGGAAACCATGTAATATTGCTGTAGTGCTTAAAACAAAATCCCCAAAGATATCGAGCTATTTGGAATTGGTTTTTAAATTCCACTGTCACTGCCAGTTTTCATCATTCATATGGGTCTCAGACAAATTGAGTAGTATTGCTAACAACTTAAATGTTGACTTTCTGATGTGGCACAAAGCAGAAGTCTTCAGAGCACCTGGAAAATCCCCTCCGACATATTCCCAATACTCTCTCTTCTTCTCACTTCCTTCATTCCTCTCAGAATAGGGAGGAAATGAGCCATTAAAGGGTTAAACATCTAGCTTTATGAGTTGGGACGTTGTGAAATCTACACTCATTAACTTTTCTGGGTGGCCATCAGGAATTTAATTAATATCCCTGACATGGACTGCTGTAAATGATATCTTGCTTTCCAGATGCCTATTGCTGAGGGAGACAGAGACTGTACTTGTGAAGAGTGACAGCTTTCAGGAGGACGACAGAGCTTTGTACTCTGTCTAGCACGAAGAAAGACAGCTCTAGTTGCCACCTTCTTCCTGTGGGAAAAAGTGAGGCAAGAAACACGCAGGCCTTTTCTCAGGTAGCCTCACTCCTGACAGTAACATCACGTCTGTTTCTGCCCTTGTCAACACATCTCACTGTCCACAATCGCTCATCATCTCCAGACAGACAGGACTGGAAGAGATCATCAATTGCCAATGCAATTCAGCAGATACACTTCATAAATTTTAATTACATTCCCCACTGAAAATGAATGGTCAGAAAATATAAAACATCTGCCATCCAGATCATTTACATTTTTCGTACAATAAATCATCAGCAACATCCAAAACAATGGATTAAATCATGTGTAGTGTGGTAGGTCAAGAAAGAAGAAAAGGCAGCCATTGTGTGATTACTGTTTGGAGCTGAGCCATTACGTGGTGTACAGTATGAAGAAAAATACATATAAAAAATAGTTACCATTTGTACATGCACTCATAAATAAAAGATCCCTGGCCCCTGATAGACCATGTTAATGGATCTATTATACTGTGTCTATAACAAAATGAGAGCTTGTTTAAGTAAAAGAATATTTAGCTAATTATGATGGGAAACGGGAGCATTCATCATTTGATTGGCTGGTTTATATGGTTTGCAGGGAACAAAAAAAGAAACAGCACGGTCTTTTTTTTTCTTCCCTTTCTCTCCCCCCCTCCCCGCCCCCAACTCTCTTTTTCGGCATCACTTTAAGAAAATTAAGACGAACCATGATTATGAATGCATGAATGACAATGTGATGTAACAGAAAAGTAAAACTACACAAGGAGATTTATAATTTTTTTTAAAAAAACCATATTGAAGTCAAGGCCTTTTGACAGGCCTTTCAGCTGATTTCCCAGTGACTATGTGTCCAAATGACATCTTGGTGTGTCCTCATTCAACCCACATTTTCAAAGATGTTTTTCAGCCTCTTGAACTGCAATTTGAACACACACTGAACATTCACAGGACCAACTCCATGTTGGTGAATCTGCAGCTTCAGCATATAAAATATGATTGTGTAAATTGGAGCTCATAGGCTTAATGGCATGGTGAAAGATAAGACATTGAATAGTCACAATTTGTAGTGTAGTGTATGGGCACAAAGAGTGGGGTGATATTCCCAGGCCTATGGAATTATGCTTGAATAGGGAAAAGATGCAAGACTGCAGATTTATCATCTTCCTTGCATTCAATAGAGCTGAGGTGCCTAGTTAAAGATGATATCATCCACAGAAATCAATCAATCATGTGATTTGTTGTTTTTTTTACCCTTTGAATATGGGAGGAAAACAATAACTGAGTTCAATTCAATATTTGGCTAAAGCCCCATCTACACTGCCATATAATGCAGTTTCAGAATGTAGTTTAATTGCATTCTGGAACTGTATTATATGACAGTATAGATGGGGGCCTGAGAAGGACAATGCAGCACAAGATGACTTTTGTTTGGTGTGCTTACCAGATGTTGTTTAATATTCTGTTCATCTGCCAGGCAACAGTCAGCCCAATCTGCCCTATGAAAATATTCAAAGAACGGATGACCATGATTATCATTGTCTCACAAGATCATCGGACTCCATGTAATAATCAACTTGATTTGTATACTGTATTATGTTTATGAGGAGACTCCAAGTCACATTTTTAGCTCCCAGCTGCCAGGATGAGATGATTGTCCTAGGAAGTAGATGTTGAGGTATGTTGGGGGCTCAAGACACAAACGCTATCGGTTTGTTCGTGGTCTTGATCAAAGTGTAGAATGATTTGTTTTATGTGGCCCTCTCAGCATTAGAGATTGAAAGAAGCTTTGAAAATCTTTGAAAACGGGTCCTTGAGCATCTAGAAACCCCAAGGAAGTAAAACCTATATGGGTGAAAATCTTCATTGTTTGGGATTTATTCCGCATTAAAGATGCACATTTATTGGGTGCAGAAAATATCATTTCCAAGAAAAAAATGCTATTCTTTATATGGGAATGTCAGGAGGCTTATTTTTTTCGCACCATTGTGTTCCTATATTGAAAATTCTGTGTAAACGTGTACCGTTCGCACAAAATAAGTATGCATCTACACTGTAGAATTAATGAAGTTTGGCATTCCTTTAGCTCAATGCGATGGAAATAGGGTTGTATTTTTACAAGCTCTTTAGCTCAATCTGCCAGAGTGCTGGGGTTTCATCGAACTACAACTCTCAAGACAGTGGTGTCAAACTATGTGGAGTCAGCCTAAGTGCCAACCAGCAAAAATATTTAAAAATTGTGTAGTTAGGAACCTTCCTATTCAGAGCTTACCTATCCACAGCATTTTGTGTATTGGTAATGACCAGATTACACTAGAGGCAGTCCCCACATTACAAACAAGATAGATACTGTTGGTTTGTTCTTAAGATTAACTTGTATGTATATGCTCTACATGGGGTTGCCTTTGAAGACTGTTTGGAAGCTTCAAATGGTCCAATGGGTGGCAGCCAGATTGCTCACTGGAGTGGCATACAGGAAGCACACAACCTCCCTGTTACACCAGCACCACTGGCTACCAGTCTGCTACAGAGCACAATTCAAAGTTCTGGCTTTAGCCTATAAAACCCTAAATGGTTCCAGCCCAGCAGGTGTTCCCCAGGTTCACCAACTGGGAACAACCCTTCAGTAAGCCATACCTCCAAGACCCATCCCGGAGAGCCGTCCCAGAAGGATACCATGGTTGATGGTATCGGAAGCTGCTGAGATGTCTAAGAGTACCAGCAGGGTCACACTCCCCCTGTCCAGCTCCCTGCAGAGGTCATCCACCAAGGTGAACAAAGCCGTCTTGGTACCATGACCAGGCCTAAACCCAGACTGTGACTGGTCCAGATAATCAGTGTCCTCCAGGAATTCCTGGAGCTGAGAGGCGACCACCCGCTCCAGCACCTTACCCAAAAAAAAGAGGTTGGCGATTGGCCTGCAGTTGTTTAGAACTGTTGGGTCAAAGGAGGCCTTCTTCAGAATTGGTCTCACCATGGCCTGTTTCAGACCAGATGGAAATGTCCTCTGCACCAATGAATCATTGATGATCAACACAAACCAATCTATCAACCCGCCCTAGGCTGATTTAATTAGCCAAAAGCGCAAGGGTCCAGAGTTGATGTATTTGCCCTCACAGCCCCAAGGAACCCCTCCACGTTATCAGGATGAACAAGCCGGAAAGAATTCCACAAGATCGAACTGACAGATGGCTCGGTTACCTCTTCTGACATTGTATTTAAACTGGAGTCCAACTCAAGGCGAATCTGAGCGACTTTATCTGCAAAATGGTGCACGAATACACAGCACTGAGCTGCTGAGTCCTCGAGGACCTCCCCCACCTCGGGAGGGTGGAGGAGCTCTCCAACAACCCAGAACAACTCAGAGGGTCTATTAGATGCAGACACTATGCGGGCAGTCAAGAAAGTCTTCTTGGCTGCCCACAAAGCCACGGTATAGGCCCCAATTGAGGCTCTAGCCCGCACTCGGTCAGAGACCTCCCAAGATTTCCTCCAGATGCACTCTAGACTTCTTCTCATGCACTTCATCTCAGCCAACTCCTCAGAGAACTAAGGAATTGACCTAACCCTGCGCAACGAAAGGGGGACGTTCGGGGGCGATTGTGTCAATTGCCCTAGCCATCTTGCTATTATAGTGATCAACCAGGGCATCAACAGGATCGTCAGCCTCCATGACAGGAAGAACCCCAAGAGTCCTCAGGAATCCATCCGGATCCATCAGTCTCCTGTGGTGGACCACCTTAGTAGGTCCTCTACCCCTGCGGAGGTTAGAGGTCTCAGTAAGCCTAAAACGGATCAGGTGATGGTCAGACGATGACAATGGAAGAATATTTTGCTCTTCCACCCTGATCGCTCCGCTGTCCGCAGTAAAAACTAGGTCAAGTGTATGTCCAGCGTGATGGGTGGATCCAGATATTACTTGTTGGTCCAGATGGGTGGGTCCAGATATTGTTACAGAATATGGATATGCACTAGTTAAGTATTTGCAAGGATCATCTTCTGTCTGGATATGTGTTGAGGAAGAACACCTGGATAATGAATTAAGCTTGAGCCACTCCCTGCATGGAGTATATCATGAGGAGTGTTTTCTTTGATGTTTGTGTGAGGAAGGAGATTATGAAGACTGTAGTTCATGGAGAGACTGGTGACTATTCTACCATGGACTTACTACAGGGCATTTAATACAAGACTCCTTGCACCATTGAAGAAGCAGATAATTCATGGTTGTAATGCATTGGACTTTGTGTGAGTTATTATCTGCAATGGACTAAGTTTATTTTCAAGGCTGGTATTTGTTAAAGCTGCAAATTTATCTCTGCTTACTTAAGAGTAAAAGTTTGTTTTTCCATTTACTCTGCCTCTGTGTGAATTGACAGAGGGCTGGAACTGGGAAAACTGCTATGTAGCACAGCAGTTCTCGTTTGTGCCTGGAGGGCAGGGAATAGGTCCTGGGGTTCCATTAGCTTTAGGGCCTGCAGCAGCAGAGGTGGATTCAGAGGATGAGCTAGATGATTGGGGTGAAGCACAGGGCCCTTCGGATGGGCCTCGCTCGCCTGCAGAGAGCTTGGCATGGGATGAGATGATGTTTGGGCCCAGCATAGATTCCGATCACCAGATGGAGATGGGAAGCAGCGAAGGGAGTTATGAACACCCCGGGGGGAGGAATTCCCAAGAGTTTGAAAGTGTAAACATGGACGAAGCCGAATGGGAAAGTGCTAGGGAGGAAAGTTCTCAGGAAGATAGCGACACAGCTGCTGAGAGGCAAGGTCGCTCCTTCGATAGGAGACGGGACATTGAGTCTACCAGGAGGGCTTGGTCTAGGGTCCTAGACCGACCGAGGTCCGTGAGCAGAGATTGGAGACGGAGAAGCCTAGAGCATTGCGGACCTCGGCCGAAGGATTAAGTATAGGGTCCGTGGGAACGCATCCTCAGTTCTCCGGCCACGTCTTTCCTGGATAGGCGTGAAGCGGAGTAGGACCACAAGCCAGCCGTGGTCATCAAGCCTTGCCTTGCATTTGCCTTGTTTCCTGAACCGCATTGGATTGCGGAGCCTTGCCCTGTTTCCTGAACCGCATTGGATTGCGGAGCCTTGCCCTGTTTCCTGAACTGCATTGGATTGCGGAGCCTTGCCAAGCTTCTAGCCTATTTGCTGCGTTACTTTGGACAATCTTGCTTATTACCTTTTGGACAATTGCTTATTATTGGACAATATATACTCTTTGGAACTTTTTATACTCAATAAAGTAGCTAGCCTTCAGTACGTCTCTGTGTGTGTGTTTAAGGGGCCCGCTAAGTCCGTGATCGTGACATGCTATAAGCTTCTGCATAGACTGACAAACCGCAACAGATATTACCTTCTCAGTGGTGGCCCCCTTCCTAATGAAATCAGGTCTGCTCCCTCCCTCTTGTCTTTGAGGAAGAAGATTAAGATGTGGCTGTTGGACCAAGTATTTAACCAGTAAATAGTGCAACAAGGACAACAGATTAAGGGAATTGACAATTGAACAGGCCTTGGACTACATTCTGGATTATGTGATTTTAATTGATGTTTCAATAGTTAACTGTATTTTTTATTTTTATATTTATATGTATTGGCATCAAAATTGCTGCCTGCTGTAAGGAGGTCTAGAGTCCCCTTTTAGGGTGAGAAGGGCGGGATACAATGTGAGAAATAAATACAATAAATGTAAGTTGGGACAGATACAGTTGTATAATTCCATCCATATATACAGTATATACTAGCTGAACCCGGCACGCGTTGCTGTGCCATGTCTCTCTCTCTCTCTCTCTCTCTCTCTCTCTCTCTCTCTCTCTCTCTCTCTCTCTCTCTCTATCCCAGTATCTACCTATCTCTCTCTCTATAACTTCCTGTGTCTGTCTGTCTGTCTGTCTGTCTCTCTCTATCCCTATCCTTATCTATAACTGTCTCTCTCTCTCTGTATATTTTTCTCCATCACACACTTTCTCTATCACTCGCTCTCTCTGTGTCTCTCTATCTCTCTGTACTCACTCTGTGTGTATCATCCAATCTCTCTATCTACCACTCACTCTCTCTCTATCCCTATCTATCCCTCCCTCCCTCTCTCTCTCACTCCACCTCTCTCTCACTCCCTCCCCCCTCTCTCACACTCCCCCCTCTCTCACACTATCTCACCCCCTCTCTCTCACACACTCTCTCTCTCACACTCCCCCTCTCTCACTCCCCCCTCTCACTCCCTCTCTCTCTCTCACTCCTCTATCACCCCTCTCTCTCTCTCATTTCCCCTCTCTCTCTCTCACTCTCTCACTCCCATCTCTCTCTCACTCCCTCCCCCCTTTCTCTCTCTCTCACTCTCTCTCTATCACTCCCCCCTCTCTCACTCTCTCACTCCCCCCTCTCTCTTTCTCACTCTCTCTCTATCACTCACCCTCTCTCTCGAAGTTCCGCCTCTCCTGGGGAGAAGTCCTCCACGGGACTACACTTCCCAGAAGGCCCCACACGGCTACTTCCGGCCGCGGAGGTTTCTGGGAAGTGTAGTGCGGCGCCCCAGAGCTGCTCCGGGACAGGAGACGTGCGGGTGGTGCCGTTCCTGCTCCTGCGCTTGCTCTTAGGCATCCTCCAGCTTCCTCGAGGGGCTGCCGGACCCGGGGGCCGCAGCTGGACCTGGGTGGTGTGGGCGGTGTTGTGGCCGGCTGTTCCACGGCCTCCTTGCTCGCTTCCCAGGTGGTCCCGGTGGCGCCCAAGCGGGATGGGAACGGCAGGGAGACGGGCGAGGAGGCCGAGGAGGTAGAGGAGGAGGGGGTTAGGGCACCGCCGGTGTGGCTGCGAAGGTCTCGGTGAGTGAGGAGAGAGGGCGACGGGATGGGTTGGTGGGTTGGGGGGCTGAGTACGCCTGCGCGATTGCTCTCCCTCTCTCCTGCACTCGCAGCCAGTGCAGAATGGGATGCAATGGGTGGTTTTTGGGGGCGTTTTTTTGGGGGGGTTGAAAGGTAGGGAGGTGGGTTTTTGTGCCACGATTGTACCCCGTGGTCTGGGGGAATGTGTTGGGTGGGTTTTGTGGTTGGGGGGCCTATAGTTTTCCTGTGCATAAGCGTCAAAACCGGACCGTCTCTTTTTATATATATAGATGGATGGAATTATACAAATGTATCTGTCCCAACTTACATTTATTGTATTTATTTCTCACATTGTATGTATATATATAGACAGAGAGAGGAGGGGAGAGGGAGAGAAAGAGGGAGCGCTATTGCAATACAAATCAACTAGATTTTTGAATGTCCTACACAAACAGTATTCATACAGTTGTGATGACATTTGAAGTCCTATAGCCTTGTGACCTGATGATTCAAGGAGAATCTCTACATATATATTTCCTAATGCTTTGATAAAAATCCCAGTTTTAACATGGCCCAAGTTATGGATAGTCTCAAAGGGAGACTATCCATAACTAGTCCACCAGAGCAGGGAACACCATCTTCTACATCATCATACACCATCATTCTCAGTTGTGGGACTTAGAGATCTACATCCACAGCAGGGCTCAATCCTCAAGTAAGCACACACACACACACACACACACACACATATATATATATATAGAGAGAGATTCTCCTTGAATCATCAGGGCACAAGGCTATAGGACTTCAAGTGTCATCACAATTGTATGAATACTGTTTGTATAAGACATTCAAAAATCTAGTTGCTGTGTATTGCACTATCTGCAGCTTTTGAATCACCTGCAAAGGCAAATCAGACTAGAATGCATTGCAGTACAGACAGTCCCAGAGTTACAAACATATGACTTACAGATGGCTAATAGTTAAGAATGAGGATGAGACAACATGAATTTTGTTCACATCTGTAGATGGTACATGGTTTTTAGCTATCTCAACTTGTTTAATTGTTTGGTATCCAACACAGAAGGGCCTGCAATCACTAGAATGGGTGCAGCCTGACGAGTTGTTTTATGTGTGTGAATGTCAGAATATCTCTTTGTGTTAAGAGCCTGGTGGGAATTCAGAGTTATGAAATGTGTATATCATAACTGAGGTCCCATCTACACTGCCACATATGTGACATGCAAAACGTCCAAATGACACACCAGGCTAGTTTGGGTTTATTCTACACTGCCATATAAAATCCAGATTATCTTCTATGAACGGATTTATATCACAATGTATTATCATATAATCCAGTTCAAAGCAGATAATATGAATTTTCTGCTTTGATAATCTGGATTATATGGCAGTGTAGAAGGAACCTTGGTTTAACCTGGAATAAGACCGATTATCAAAGTTTATTCTAGATTAAAAAAAAACTTTCAGAAGTTTGCATCTTACTTGAAGATCCAGACCTTTGCAGGTATGGAGGTAATGGGGATTGCCTCCTGGGATCGCCATTCATGATCCCAGGAAGCAGTCCCCACAGGCATTCTGCCTCCCCAGGCTCAGGCAGCCTGGGGAGGAGAGATGGCAGTGCCAGCTTCCCCCCCCCCCCCCTGCTCCTCACTTGAAAACGACACCACAGAGCTTTGGAGAGGGGGGGGGGGAGAACAATTTCCCCTACCAGGCTACATAGAAGCATTTTCAAATACCAGGAAGCTAAGCAAGCTTTGTGCCTCTGCACAGACATTTCCTCATTTTTTAAGGCTAGATGTGATGAAGGGAAGGGAAAGAGTTGAAGATCTTGCCCACCTTCTTGTATCAATTGTAAATCAGCACAGGTGGGTTTCTGGCCTCCCCCCCCCCCCCCCATTGCCGGAAAGTGTTTTGGCCCCCTGTCAGGCTCCAAAATGTATTTTGGACAGTCTGGAAGGGCCCTGAGAGTTTTTCATAAACATTCTTGGAAAAACTCGGATTAAAATGATTTTTTTTTAACAAAAGAAAAAAGAAAACACACGAGGCTGTGCCAAGTGTGATGCATTTCTGAGGAGAACATTCAGGCTACTTTACAAGGATAAGAGGAAAAGTAAAGTCAGGAAAAGAGTGAAGCAGGGAAAAAAATATGGTGTGGGAATCACACAGATAGAAAGAACCTCAGCCAGCTTCCAAGTGAGGCATGATAAACAGGAAAGTATGAGCTCTGGAAGACAGGGGATAAGTTTCAGCAGCTGCCCTTCTTACTTTGCATGTCTTTATTATTGAGAACTACTTGTACATTTTGCATTAGAGGACAGAGCGTTTTTCTTGCCTGCACTCTTCTTCTTTCTCACAATGCATTACTTACTTGAGAATTTATTTCCTGTATCTTGCCATAATGGCCCATTTGGGAATGGAACCTTTCCCCTAACTTTCAGGCTACAGATTGTAACACTCAAAGAACAGGTTTTTGCAAATGAAATCCATCTGATTGTATTTATTCTCAGCTGCCTTGCCAATGTTTTACACTGTTTTTTATTTTTTAAAAAATCTGTCAGTTGCAGATACATATATTCTAGAGATGACTAAATACAGTGAGAAAATCAAGCATGGTTTTTAAAATGTTGGTATAATCCAAATTTTGATGGGGAAAGACTTAATTTGTAAAAAAAACACCCCATACATAATATTTATGTGCTTATGTATTTGTATTAACATATCATAAATATATCCTTATAAATGTATAAATATATTTATTAGGGGGATCAACAAGCAGAACTTCAGAAGTTCACAAAACATTTCATCTTCTGCCATCTTCAGTTGCTGAAGACAAAAGGAAGCAGCATTTAAAGTGGTGAAAAAATCCTTTGCTAATTTATTTATTAAATTCTGTTTATTAAACTATTCCAATAAATATATATTTTTGATTAATTGCATCCATCTGGGATTCAAAACAAATTTGTCAGAAAGGCTTTTTGTTTTTAAATCATGCACACATAAAAATATGTATGTGCCACTCAACTGAAAATACTTTTTTTACATTGACTTGATCAGACAGATATTTTATTTATTAATCAGATTTTTAAAGTGAGACTATAAAGAAAAGGAACAAAAGTTTTTTAAGGGGAGGTATATACTTTTAAACTTTGATTAGGATTTGCTTTGTTATAAAGCTAGTATATCAGCCAAAATACATTTTTCTTGAAATGGCGCCTGTAAAATATAGGGCTATGTAGTTTCTGACCATTGATAGATCAAAGTTGAATGTTTTTCTTTCCAACTTTATATATGATTTTTTGTAACAGTAAACACATATAGGATCCAACCATGCTGAGCTCCTGGAAGATTCCATATCATAGGAACATAATTTAGGTCGTGTATAGAGTCTCCCTTTTCTGGATGTATTTAGATATATCTCTGTTCCACAGGTCAAGATGAATTTCCTTTTCCAAGATTGTAGCACAGCAGTTCTCGTTTGTGCCTGGAGGGCAGGGGTTAGGACCTGGGGTCCCATTAGCATTAGAACCAGCTGTGCCAGAACATGATTCAGAGGATGAGCTAGATGACTGGGGCGAAGGGCAGCTTTCCCCTGAGGGGCCTCTTTCGCCCACAGAGAGCTTGGCCTGGGAAGAAATGTTGTTTGGTCCTAGCGAAGATTTAGATAACCAGGTGCAGATGGACAGCGATTCTGGGAGTTATGAACATCCGGGGGGGAGATCTTCTCAGGAGCCTCCCGGGGAAGATATGGAAGAAAGCGCATGGGAAACGGCTAGGGAGGAGAGCTCTCAGGGAGATAGAAACACAGCTGCGGAGAGACAAGTCGAACCTTTGATAGGAGACGGAACATAGAGTCTAGCAGAAGGGAATGGTCGAAGAGCATAGACCGGCCGAGGTCCGTGAGCAGCGATTGGAGATGCAGAAGCCTAGAGCGTCGGGGACCTCGGCCGAAGGATTAAGTATAGGATCCGTGGGAATGAATCCTCAGTGCTCCGGCCACGTCTCATCTGAATAGGCGTGAAGCGGAGTGGGACCACAAGCTAAGCTAGCCAGTGGTCGTCAAGCCTTGCCTTGCCTTGTCCTGATCCGCCTGGTTGTGCGGAGCCTTGCCCTGTTTCCTGATCCGCATAGTCTTGCGGAGCCTTGCTAAGCTTTTTGCCTATTTGCTACGTTACCTTGGACATTGTTACTTCAAGCCTTTTGGATTGCCTTTATATTCTATTGGACAATATTCTTTGGAACTGTTTTTATATTCAATAAAGTAGTTAGCCTTCAGTCCGTCTCTGTGTGTGTGATTAAGGGGCCGGTCAAGTCCGTGCATCGTGACAAAGATCGAAAGGGTTGTAAACAAGAAATTTATCTTGGGCAACACCATCATCTTGTATCAATCGAATCTCCCTTTTCTAACGTAAACGGGCTGGCAGAACGATGGATAAGCGAAAACGTTGGATAATAAGGAGGAATTGTAGCAACCCAGTTCCCTTTCGTGCCTGGGGGGCAGGGGGCAGCCCCAGGGGTCCCGATTGCATTAGGGCCAATTGCAGCTGAGGTGGACATGGAGGAAGGGGATGATGAGGTAGCTGGGCCTTCATCTCCCACTGAGAGCTTGGCATGGGATGATGACTAGCCCGATGGGTATGAAAACTGGGAAAGTCAGGCTGACACTGGAAGTGCTGATTCCGATAATCAGTATGAGAAACCAGGTGGTTTCGGGTCGCAGGAAAGGGTTAGGGAGATAGCGGAGGATGAGCCCATGGAAGCTGAAAGGGAGTCTGGCTCTCATGAAGATAGCGACCCAGGTGCTGGGAGGCAAGGACGGAGCTTTGATAGGAGACGGAGCATTGAGTCCAGCAGGAGGGAATGGCACCGTAGCCTAGAGCGCCAGAGGAGCGCTAGGTCCCGTAGCACAGATTGGCACTGCAGCCTAGAGCGCCGGGGGTCTCACCAGGAGTATAGGATCCATGGGAACGGATCCTCAGTTGCTCGGCCACTTCTGATTAGAAGGGAGTGAAGCGAGTGAAGATCCACGGAGCCAGGACTGAGGCTCGTGCCTTGCCAAGAAATTTCTTGGGCCTTGATTCTTGAACCTTGCCTTGTTTGCTTTGCCACGGACCAAGTCTGTTTTTGATCCGCATTGTTTTGCGGAACCTTTGCCAAGCTATTGCCTTTGGATTTACCTAAGAACACTTTACCTTTTTATTGCAACTTTGATACTTTTATGGACAATTATCCTTTTTATCTATTTCTTATTATTCAATAAATAGTTAGCTGTTTACCGTCTTTGTGTGTGTGATTATTGGGTCGGGACGAGACCCTGCATCGTGACAGGAATTAAGGAAAAGCCTATTAAATGTCAAATTATGTTATGATTTTACAAATTAAGCACCAAAACATCATTCTTTTACAACAAATCAACAGAAAAAAAGCAATTGAATACATTGTAATGTTATGTAGTAATTACTGTATTTACGAATTTAGCACCAAAACATCGCAATGTATTGAAATAGCTGTGGATCCGGGCAGGAGGCAGATTGCATTGGATAATACAGAATGTTAGATGAGTGAAGGTTGGATAAATGAGACTTTACTGTATCAATGCATGTTAGCCACTTTTCAAATAAGAATGAATATGCTGTATTATATATAAGCACTTCACAATAGTTTCAATTTAGACACATTTGCTGTGTTTTAAAATGACAATAAAATATAAGAAAAATGTAAGAAAGACCATGAGCTAAACTAAGTGTTGTGCTTATGGAAAGACACCATCGCAATTACATGTTAATACTCTCTTGAATCCCATTGCACCATCGTCAACCTGCCTCTGGATTCTATTTCCAACATCCAATACCTGTTTTGAGGGAGGATGAGTACTGCTGTACAGGAAGTTGATTTTCTTCCCGTTCCACTGCTCTGCTGGTAGAAGATCATGACTGGATCCTGCCCAATTTCATTGTAATACCTCAATCATTAATATCAGGAATGGAGATTGTGTGCCCCTCCCTAGCAGCCCTGCTTAGCAATAGTAGGTGATGCTAGGAACTATAGGTCAGCAGCATTTAGAGGATTACCCAATCTCCACATATAACTCCCTGTCCCTAAACACAAGCATTGAAGAAAGTTCTGCTTTAAGTAATTAATGGAACTGTGATGATAACATCTGCCAGATTATTCAAGTTATATTTATTTGTTCTTCCTCCCCCATTTGTTTTGCTCTTTGGATAGTTATTCTGTAATATCAAGCTTTTCATTAATATTTCTGGTGTGTTAATATTTCAGCTGCTTTTCTTACTGCAGCAAATTTGGATTTGATAAACATGCTTCTCATTGATAGAACTGTAATTATCCAATCTACAGGCTTTGCACATATTGCAGTTGATGAATCCAATATTCTAACATAAGACCTGGTGTCTCTTCTGGCAACGGCATTGCTCCAGTAGCTTGTGGTTTTCAGTTTTAAATGGATAAAATTTAATGTCCTTAACAGTTTATTACAGTGCTACTTAGGCTACTAGAAAGGTGGTGAATACAAAGCAGAGTACGCAATAGAAGTCAAGAATAGTGCTTGTTGGCCAAAAAAAGTAATGCCCACAATCTATTAAACTCTGTCCTCTATGTATATTTTCTATGTGGTCATATTTATTAGATGGCCAATTTTCTTACACCAGAAGTGACTTGCATGTGCTCAAGTCACTCCCTGACATGAAAAAATATATTACTAGTTCAGTGTTGTGACATGTAATGCTCTTATGAGTATTTTAAAAAGATTCTTGAGGGAACAATCTATCCATAAAAGATTTTTTAAAATGAAATCAAAATAATTTTCTGGTATCTGCCCCCCCCCCCTTTTTGGTAGGATTCCACAGATTGAACCCATGACATTTGGCACACAATGCATTTTCATCAGTTGTAGTGATAACTTTAATTTGTCAAAAGGGTGGAACTCCTTTGGATAATTATGAAAATTATTTTTCCTTTTAGAATGATAACATGGATATCACGTCTTAGGGCGCTTCACACAATGCTTTATTCCAGGAGCATCTGCATTTAAAAAACACAGAAAAAGCCCCTATCCACACACACCCCAGAAAGCATGTGCTTTCTGGGATAGGTGTCCAGATGTTCTCCTGGAACTTTCCGGAAGAACACTCGGAAACTCTAACTCCCCAAATGCTCCCAAAAGCACTGTAAAAACAAAAGAACTTACTCAGCCTCCTTAAAGGGCTACTGGAGCTCTTCTGGTGTGTACAAATGCTGGAGCAGGAGAAAGTGGGGGGGGGGTTAATAGCAGTGATTTCCCCCCCCCCTTTCTCCAGGTGCATCATTTCTACATGCCAGAAGAACAAGAGCAAGAATGGAGGCCAGGTAAATTCTTTTGTTCTTTTACAGTGCTCTTGGGGTCTGTGGGCTAATTTAGCCCACAAAACTGTGAGAATACAGTCTGGACTGCAGTCCAGACACCAGAAGTGGTGGTTTTATCCTGCGCCTTCCAAGATAGTGCAGAATAAACCCACTAACAAATTAATTCACCACAAACCAGGGTTTTCATGGTTTGTGATGAATTAATTTGGGTTTGTCCATGACTTCATCTGGACAGCCCGCTTTTATTGTGGTAACTCCCTTCCAGCCACAATTGACACTATGGAAGAACTTGAGACCCCACTGCCCCTTATGGGTCCTGTTCTGGACCAGTTTTCCCTGCTTGATGTGGATGATATAGAGAGGCTGGTGGCTGCAACAAGATCAACCACCTGTTCCCTTGATCCGTGCCCCTCCTGGCTGGTCAAACCATGCCGGGGGAGGGGGGTTATGTGACCCTCCAAGAAAGATTATCAACACTTCTCTAGCAGAAGGAATATTTCCAGAAGCTCTAAAAGCTGCCATGGTCTCTCCACTTTTGAAGAAGCCAGACTTAGACCCCTCAACCCTAGCGAACTACTGCCCTGTGTCAAATCTTCCCTTCCTTGGAGAGATGATTGAGAGAGCTGTTGCGGAACAATTACAACCGTTCCTTGATGACACAGCTGGTTTAGACCCCTTTCAGACTGGCTTCCAGGCTGGATACGGAATGGAGACGGTGCTGGTATCCATCGTGGACCAACTCCACTGCAACTGGATCAGGGAGGGTTGGCTCTTCTGGTGTTGCTAGATCTCACAGTGGCTTTTGACACAGTCGACCATGACCTTCTGATTCATCGGCTCTCAACTGTGGGAATCGGAGGTATAGCTCTCGACTGGCTGTCCTCCTTCCTCCGTAATCGAGGTCAGCAGGTTGAGCGGGGAGGGCGGATATTGGAAAGGTCTCCCCTCTCTTGTGGGGTATCACAAGGAGCCATCCTCTCACCCCTCTTATTCAACATTTACATGCGACCTCTTGCACAGCTGGTCCGAGTTAGACTGTTATCAATATGCTGATGACACTCAACTTATCCTGACGATGGCTGGTCAATCAGACACAGCGCCGTGCAATCTCCATCAGTGTCTGGAGGTCGTTACCAGATGGCTTCAGTCTAGCAGGCTGAAAGTGAACCCTGCAAAAACGGAGATCCTGTGACTGGGGTCCCCAAGTGGTGGGACCATTAATTTACCGCCCCTAGACAGCGAGACATTGCGCCCGTCACTTCAAGTGAAGAGCCTGGGTGTCCAATTAGACTCTCGATTGATGATGGAAGCCCAGGTGTCCATCATCAGTAGAATGGCCTTCTTCCATCTGTGTCGTATCAGACGCCTGGCCCCTTACCTCTGTAGAGATGACCTGGCTACAGTGATCCAGGTCTTGGTCATCTCGGGACTAGACTATTGCAATGCTCTTTACATCACCTTACCAGGGTCTAACCATCTGTAGACTAAAACTGATCCAAAATGCAGTTGCTAGACTCTTGGAGGTGGCCCCTGCAAGGTGTCACATCACTCAAATTCTACAAAAACTTCACTGGCTTCAGATCGTGTATCTAATCATCTTTTAAGCTACTGGTCCTCACCGTCAAGGCACTACATGTCCCCGGCCCGTTATATCTAAAAAATCGACTCGCCTTTTATCAACCTCAGAGACCACTTCGATCTGAAGATCAAATGCTGCTTGTAGTTCTCTGTCTCAAGATCATATGATCTACAAAGACCAGACGCAGGTCCTTCTCTGCTGCGGCTCCATCTCTTTGGAATACTCTTCCGCTTGAAGTCCGTGTGCTCCAAGACTTACTAGCATTTCAGAGAGTATGCACATGTGCCATAGGTTCGATACCACTGTCTTAGGAATATAAACATAAGTCCACTATCTTCAACTATGAGCACAAGTAATTTCCACACTTGCCTCCTTGCTGCAGAAGAAAATAAATAAATACTTCTGTGCATTTTTCAGCCAATATTTACACATCCTGCAATGGTCCTGGAAATTATGTGCAGAAATATGTGTGGCCTTTACACCAAAATCATATCTAAAATCCTGCAATGGGAGATTTCCGTGAGGTCTTGTCATAGCTACCTGCTACAGTACCCCTCACTAATGGGATAGTAGTGGATGCCTAATCACTCACTACTTAACTTTCCAGTGCCTTAGAAATTCCTCTGTTTTGGACAGTTTCAGTTGCATGGTACAATGGTTGTAAAAGCAAATGAAGGCAATTTTGATGTTGGATGTAAGGTTTAGGACATCATAGTTACTGGAAATGCTTCCAGTCCATATTTTTAAAATGTTTTTCAAAAGAATTGCAAAAATGGTATGCTTTCCACATTGTTTTCAGAAAGATATGCAGTATGTTTTTTGTGGGGGAGGGCTGGAACAACAATTCCAAATATATATGGTGTGGTTTCCACAAGAACCCACATGTGTTTCTGTTCTTGGTTTTTACTTACTTGAAAAACATATTTCATACAAAATATAAACAATTCTGTTCCTGAAAGCACATGGTATTATTGTACAAAAAACCCACCTGTATTTCTATGAAGAACTTTCTGAAATAGTTTAGGATGTGCAAATACCAGGCCAAAATCATAAATTCTCACTTTTATGTTATTCTTCCTGGCAACATTGTTCAGCTAAAAATTAATACCAATAAATATTCCTAGGAAAATTGAAACCTCTTGCTCTTTTTTAAATAAAATTTAGAATGGGAAGCCCATCAAATAGAGGCAGTGATGGGAAATAAGTAATTAAGTTATCAATTAAATTAATAATTTTGTAACAGAAAGAGGTACTTAATTAGTTTTTTAAAAATTTAATTGATTGACATGAGTTGGACTGTCAACATTAACTTAATGCTAGAGTTAAATTATTAATTAGGTTATTCATTAATTAAATGAAAATTATGCTAAAAAGGCAAGGAATTTTACAATTCCCAGCTGGTTATTTAGTGAATGCAAATGGAGATCTTTGTTTATATTTCTTTATAATTAAGAGTATGATTGTTCAGATTATTCTAATGTGAAAAGATTTGAAATCAACAAAGGGAGAAGGCAGCTTGGAAGGGAGCTGGTCTTCTTTGTGCCTTGGTGGTCCTACACTGGTCACTGCATATACATTCTTCAGTTATCATAGGAATGTTGGAACTCTTACTTCTGGGCCATTTGTTTGCATCTGCATCAGAATTGGTAAGTAAAAAATAATTAGGAGGTTTATGAATGGAATTATAAAGAAGAGTAAAAGAAGGAGGAACTTTAGGCAGGTGGATGAGAAATAGCATTTTAAAAAATGTGTCCAGTTGCTCCTTTCAAAGCTCAAAAACAGACAATCCAATTGCACATTTCAGCTTCATCCTGCTACATTTAATCTTAAATGTAAACACATAAACAGGTTGACATCCTTCTGGTGACAAATGAAGTGTGGATAAACACATATATGTATCTTTTGGGACAGACCGTAGAGGGCTATTCTATATCCCTTTGTGCCCCACTCAGAATGTCTTCTGCCAGGCAGGTGTCAATCCTCGGAGGGGTTGCTGCTGCTTAATGGTGGGGAGAGGAAGAAGGGATGCAACTCAGAGAAGGGATGTGCAATGGAGAAAGAAATTGAAAGTTCACTCCATCTGAATACCCTTATTCCCCTTACCCACAGCATTTCTTCCTTTCTTCCCTTCCAACTAATAGGTAGCAGCAGTGGAGGATTCCTGAAAATGGCCAGGGTAGAATGAGGAACTATGTGGGCAGCTAATAATTAATTTTACCAACTTCTAATGTAAATGTCATTGAAATTGACTTTTTAAAAAAAAGATTAACAAAACATTTTATCCATATTCTTTATGTCAAATCTGGCAATGGTTACATCCTGGTTGGACTACTGTAATGCGCTCTACATGGTGCTCCAAAACCTGAGTTTGTCCAAAGAGCAGAAGCCAGACTGCTAACTGGGGCTGGCTACAGAGAGTGTACAACTCCTCTGTTGTGATAGTTCCACTGGCTGCCAACACATTTCTGAGCACAATTCAAAGTGCTAGTTTTGACCAATAAAGCCCCATATGGTTTGGGTCCAGGTTATCTGAAGAGCCATATCATTTTCTATGAAACTGGGAGACATCTACGATCTACTGGAGAAGATTTTCTCTTCTGGTGCTACCACCACTCAAACGGGCTTGGTGAAAACAGGAGAATGGGCCTTTTGGGTGGCTGCTCCCAGACTGCGGAACTCCCTCCCAAGAGAGACCAGGATGGCCCTATCCCTGCTGGCCTTCCACAAGCAGGTCAAGATCTTTTTATATCTAAAAGCATTTGGGGAAAGGCAAGGGACAGGCTTTCGGAAGGTAGGGTAGGATTGGGGGGGGGGGGGAATTAAAGACCATTTCAGTGAATGTACTGTATTTTAATTCTATTTTAACCACATTGTTATTTAATTGTTTTTAAACTTTTGTATTGCACCTTTTAAACTTGTTTAGTGTGGAGTGTTAGCTGCCTTGAGTCTCCACCGGGAGAACAGCAGGATATAAATAAAGATAAAAATAATAACACCAACACTAACATGTAAACAGGTGGCATTTTCAAATTGAGGACTGTTATTTGACTTGAAACAGAGGACTGTATAAGGGTAGGATGCATGATGGTCCTATTATAATATGATAACTATTAGGGCCGTGTGATCAATAAGAAATGCTTCAAAAGTCATTACAAAATTAGGGGGTGCTGCCATTTCATTTCTAAAGTGTTTCTAAAGAGTTGTTAGTGAAAATTTCATTATTTTTCTGTTATAGTAATTGCACAAGTGGGGAAACTTCAGGGGCTCCTTTCTCCCTCAGTTTTACAGCTATTGGCTGACACTCAATTTAGAGCTATGGGGTGAAACCTGCTACAATGGTAGAACATATTTACAACTGTTAGCCCATCAAGTTTCACTTTTCCATGGAGTTTTGAGGAATTTTCAAAGTTTTTATAAACAACAATTTTTTAAAAAAATACAAGATCAATTTCCTTGAATTTTCTATATAATGGCACAAGATAACAGGGGATCATTTCCCAACTTTAGAATTATTCATACTGATTTTAGGGGATTTTTTTTAGAGTTTTGACAAAAGCTTTTTTAAAAGCACAACAGTGATCTCATTGAATCTCTCTCATATTAACCAATAGAACTTCCATTTAAGGATTTTTCCCCAGCCCAGCACAGGTATTTACTTACTAGAAGTATCAGTCAGTCCTCCTCTTTGCAGATTCAACAATTTATTGGAACTCTGCCTGGCTGATGCTATGGAGAGACAATCCTATCCTGATTGGGGATATCTGATTCTGAGAAGAATTCTGGGAAATTCTGTGTATACTATCTCCATAATATCTCAGGTATTCCAAAATCCAAAATAATTCTGGACTCTAGCATTTTGGATAAGGGATACTCAATGTCTACTTCATCCATTAAAAAAATACCATTGTTGAGACTTGAATCTAGTCTTGGTGTTACCGATGTGAAGAAGTTTAAAAAAAAGTCAAACTAGTACTTTCACTAAAGTCTGAAGAAGAACAATTGTTACAAATTTAGATTAATGTCTTACTACACAATACAGTACATTTTTACAATATTCTAGAATCAACCACTTGTTCTATTTAAAGTTCTCTAGCATGCTTTCTGGCAGTAAAACTCAATACCTGACCAAAATGGAAGCTCTTTAAAAAATCTGCAGAAGCTGAATATAAATTAAGTAGTCCTATGAATTGCAATGCCTTTTCATACCAGGCCATCTCTCCCCCCAGATGTGAACTCTAAAGATCAATCAGTAGCACACAAGGAACTGTGACCTTGTTCTCACTCGAAAGAACTCTTGTCTCACTACATAACATGACCTTTAGTGTGATCTTCATAATTAGGGCTTGTAGGTCTAGCAACAATGAGCCCTGGATGGTCCCAAGGTGCTAAAGGAAAGCTTAATTCCTCTTGCTCAGAGGCAGGAATCTCTTTTCTACCAATTACCCTTTTGACATTGCTGTTCAAGCTTCCTTTTATAAACACTGAACCCATAAACACTGCTCACTGCACTGTGGGGAAGTGGGGGGGGGGGGAGAGGGATGGAAAGAGGGGGTTAGGCTTAAGGGGAGATGGTTGGGGCAAACATTTACCACTCTTCTGAAAAAGTTTTGTAGTTTTGCAGATTATTATCCTTAGAATTAGTCTATTTCCTTTTTCTCCTTGGTCAATTTGGCAGTTTTAACACAGTAGTCATTGGTGTAGAACAGGTGTTACCAATCTTTCTTACAGGTGTTTGGGAATTCAATTCCCAGAAGCTCCATCCAGCTTGCCCTACCGTCAGGAATCCAAGGAACCAAAGTCTAAAACACCTGGTGAACAAAAGGTTGGAAATCACTGGTATAGAATATTATACATGATATGGAAACATGAGTTCAAGCTCCATCTCCAGCTGTATGATTTTGTGATTATACATTTAATTGCCAATCCTCAGCTAATTCAGGTTACAGCCTTGTGGTAATTTAGGTTGGATCTATAAAGACCCAAAACCTGGGCTGATCTGGCATGCTGAATGCTGGATTTGCTCTGGGTTTGGTCCCCACATGATAAGATAAGCATTTGTCATATTCCCCCAGCAGTCACAGAGTGGAAGGGAGTCTCCACCAGGAGGAGTGGTGCCAAACATAATTTAGTGCCTTTGGGCAGCCACCTAACTATCCCTCCTACCCATGCCATGGTGCTTTCCGGCTGTGAAACAGGTACTACCTGTTATTGATTACATGCTGTGATGTCAGCCAAGATGATACAACATAGAAAGGGGGGGGCTCCCTCTTCGCTCATCTTCCTTTCACTGTCAACCTGGCTAATGTCACGGCAAGCAACAGAGAACAGGTGGAAGCCATGTCTGAGCCCAGGAAACATAGAATTGCAAATTGCCCGACAGTCTCCAAGCCAGGAAAAACTCTGTGGTAGAATTTCAACTTTCCCCCAGCTTTGGCTAATTATCTCACATTTGCAGCAGGAATTCAACAGAAATGGTTTTTCCAGGTGGAGAGAATAGTGTTTTACTTGCCTGCCATAGAGATGTGTTAAAATCAAAGAGCCTCCTAGAAAAAAACCCCATACAACCTGAATTTAATGTAGTCAACTTGTCAGGGATTCAAAGCAGATGTCTAAGAGTTTGGCCTTTAAAGTCCTTGGCCTGTATGGACAAATCTCTCGGTTTTAGCCACTTTGAGTTTTAAATATCTCAAGTTTTCATATCCTAAATGAGACAAAATGTAGAAATTGTGACAAATCCTTATAAAAAATAAATTGGAAATGAAATTCCAATTATCCCTACCCACCTTTTGTAATATCAAAGTGGAAACCAATCAATCGAACCGGAGTGACAGAGTTGCATGCAATTTAAGAGGATAATTTTTGACATACATTAAAATTGGTGTCAGCTACTCTGGTTATTAACAATCCTATGTCTTTAACCTTTACATAAATGTAAAGAAATTACTATGTGATGGCAAACCCATAAAAATATAACCTTTTCTATGCTTTGTGACGGTTACCCTGAAACATCCCAACTTTCTTCCTACATGGAATTTAGGCTGGTGGAGATGAAAAACATGCTTCACAGGATAGCGTATATTAACTGACCAGTCTCTGAGTTGTTTAGGTTCAGCATGGTCGCTATACCAGACACCCTCAAACCTTTTGTAGCAAAATGCATTTGGAAGTCTGGGTAGCTGATTGTATCTATGTTCCTCGGCTTCACTGCTTTATTTCTTGGAAATCAAATAAAACCGTTTAATCAAAAAGGAAGTGGGGAACAATATAAAATACTGTGCAGTTTCTGTACAAATAAAGAATAAATGAAACAGAAGCGCATTCATCAAAATAAAAGTCAATACTGAAATAACGTTGGCCCTTTTTGATATACGCAGTATGAGGTTAGAAAGAAAAAGCAATGGGGAAAAAAAGCTCACAATGAAGTTCTAGAAATGAAACGTATATTTTTATGAAATAACTCTATTTCAAAGTAGTAAAAGAGCAATAGGCTCTACACATAAATGTTACTAAGAGAGGTAAAATATTAGTATCAAGTGTACATATTTTTATACTCTGTCATTAGAATTATGTTTGATAAAGCACAGAAGTGGGAACTATCAGAAACTAAAAACAAATTCTTGAGTGTGAAAAAGTGTACATGCAGTAGGTCCCTCATATCAAATTTTCAACAGTATAAACAACACAACATTTCATGAGACGTTATCATGTGTTCATGACTAACTACTCTCCCATGGGATGGAGCGACAATGGAAACTCAGACTCTAATGGTGTATATTTCTTTGTAATACAAATAGAAATAAATGGTTGCATGCCACTTCATATGTTTCACTATGTGTATAGTAGCTTTTTTGTCATGTTAGGAGCGACTTGAGAAACTGCAAGTCACTTCTGGTGTGAGCGAATTGGCCGTCTGCAAGGACATTGCCCAGGGGATGCCCGGATGCTTTGATGTTTTATGATCCTTGTGGGAGACTTCCCTCATGTCTCCACATGAGGATCTGGAGCTGATGGAGGGAGCTCATCCGCACTCTCCCTGGATTCAAACCTGCGACCTGTCAGTCTTCAGTCCTGCCAGCACAGGGGTTTAACCCACTGCGCCACTGGGGGCGCTGTACATGCATCACTCACAAGAGTTAGTGACCGAAAGGTGAGCAGTTCAAATCCGGAGAGCAGGTGAGCTCCCATCTGTCAGCTCCAGCTTCTTATTCAGGGACAAGAGAGAAGCCTCCCACAGGATAGTAAAACATCTGGGCTTCCCCTAAGCAATGGCCAATTGTTTCACACCAGAAGCAACTTGCAGTTTCTCAAGTCACTCCTTGCACGAAAAAAAAGAGTTGCTTGTTGAAGAAGGTTAGCTGAAGACATATTGCTGCTTGGATGAAAGCAGTAATGTGTAATGTGTTTCCTCTCCAGTATATTATGTGTGAGGTTGACTCAGTTACCTTGGGACCTAACAAGGAAGACTCCACAAACAGTTCTCTTCATCTTCTGATAGTAAAAATATAGATAAAAACGTTAGTCCAAATATAGTATGGTAGATTTATTGAAGCAATGTAGAATATGTAAGTATTGATTTACAATGTTGACCTTGATTCAGTGGATCTATTTTTTTCAAAACAAACCATTGGGTTTGACCCACAGTAAGAAATTAGTAAATTATTATTTTCTGCCTTTTCATGATATTCCAAATTTGTTGCTATATGTGTCTGCTACACTGTGAATAGTGAAATAGTTTTCATCAATATGAAAGAATGTCTTATCAGAACATATGTTTGTCCATCACACAAATATAGAAGAAGAGGGAGATGATGATAACGATGACGATAGTATCATTGATATATATGGTGCTTTACAACCAAACTCAAAGGCTTAAAACCTTACGCGCGCACGCAGAGGAATGAAGGTATAATATTAAACTAAAATTTCAAAGGTTTGAAAAATAAGAAACTTCATTTTTCTGCTGGTCTTGTGCCATGGAGATCTGTGCAGGGGCCTAATGTTGTGCACATATACTTACATCCATATACTATAAATGGAGTCTAAAGAACAAATAGCTAAACTGGACATTTCATCTTTTCTGTTTGTGTTACTAAAGTCTAGTGATGGGTAGAAAACTGAGCAATGTAGTCAGGGCTTAATTCCCTTGAATCCCATGTATACAACTTATGTTTATGCAAATCATAGTAAAATGATACCCAGTATAATTTTTCACATTTCACTGTCTGTTTAGAGAAGGTACCTACCTTTTCCCTTGCTCTTGCAGTTTTTCTTGGGAAATACATTATTAAAATTAGTAGGAAAAAAATATCCTTTGAGAGGTTGCTTATTTGTTCTGCAATATCATGGAAAAAATTCATTTGCTTATGAATTTTAAAAGCTCGTTTGACCATTCATGTTGCTTTAATTTTTTGGAAGAAATGTTCCTTTAAAAAGGTTGTTCCCCACATCCCTCGTAGATCTAAGAGGCTGCCTTAGACTTGCTAACTTGTAGGATTCAGAGCTGTTCCTCTTCTCAACACATTGGACCCAGCCTTCTAATTATCTCGGGTAATTCACATACTGCGGCTTCTCGTAAAGGCACTGTCAGGAGGTTTCAATTTAAGCATACCACATACTGGATGAAGGCATTCCTTTTTCAACCTTCCCTTTGCAGTGTGGCCCCATAATGGAAACTATCTAGTCTCTCCGGTGACAAAGATATTATGTCAGCTCAGCAGAGTATGCAAAAATAGCCTTCTTTGCACCTGCCTTATCATCGAGAGAGACAGAGACTTGTGCTGAAGACACCGTTGATCAGGTGAAAGACTAGAATTAGCATCCCAGAATGCAGTGGGAAAGTAGAATAATAAAGCAATGTCATGATGTCCACAAATGATAAATGGCTGCAATGATGTCCCTCTAGAACACAGCAGGGAGAAGAGTGCACCTGGTGCATTAGGCATTTCTTCTTGTCTCCTCCCTTTCTGAATCCATAACAGGAGAACTACACTTCATGTCTTACTTTGTATACTGGGCCTTTAGCAAAAAGATGCACAATTGGCCTCAGGAGCAGACCAGTGGTTGCCTACAAAAACGATATCATCCAGAACTGTGATTTCTAGAACTGAGAACATTCCCTCCCCAGTTGTTATGTTTCTTTATTATTTACACATGACTGAAAAGCACAGGAGCACCATTTTAGTTAATTTACTTTAAGAGAGCAAGGATTATCTCGTTTCCTTTACCAGTTTGCCTGGATATATTTAAATTATTAATTGCATTCTTGCTTGCTGAGTACATCTTGAGCTATAACTGCATGGTGATCTGTCTCCCGTGAAGCACTGAGAAAGCATTGGCTAGTTCACCTCACTTTTGCTCAATGTGTTTGCTGTAAACCAAGGGATTGAAGTCATATGGACTTCCAGATGTTTTTGGACTGCAGATCTTTGCATTCCTCACTATTGGCTATGCTGGCAGAGGACTTGTCTAAACAGGCAAAAAAAATCATACTCACTTCATAGGTGCTCTGATCCTGACACATCACATCCATGATTATTAATTTGTAATGCATTTCTTTGTCTTTAATTCATTTTCTTTAAAACTTGCCTTTTTGTCTGAAGTTTTATAGAAAATACAGATGTTAGCTGTGTGGTTAGCCCCACGGGTGGCATTGATATGCTTATCAGTATATTAGTCTTAATAGCAAATACATTTATTCACTTACATGGTGGAAATAACAAAAACAAAAAAAACATGGAGCTTCTAAGTCCACATTGCTGAAACACAGACCACCCTCTAACAGTGAGTGGGTTTGCAAGGAATGTATTTGTAGCCGGTTATGGAGAACTCACCATGATATGTATGGCATTAACAACAACAACAAGAACAACTTTATTTTGCATGCCACCACCACCATCTCCCTGAAGCAACTCAGGGTGGCTTATTTATTTATTTCTGCATTTGTAACCCACCCTTCTCACCCTCAAGGGGGGGACTCAGGGTGGCCTCACAGCAAGCACCATCCGGTGCTGTCACAATTATAAAACATTCAACAAAACAATTAAAAGCATTACACAATTAATTAAAACAGTTAATTAAAAACAGTCAATTAAACAATAGATTAAAACACACCAATTAAAATCCAAATCCAGGTCCGGGTCAATTCATTATTGCGAGTTGCTGAAATCTTCTTCCCACACTGCTGCTATTCAATGGTCGAACACTTGGTCCCATAGCCAAGTCTTAAGTTTCCTTCTAAAAGACAGGAGGGAGGTGGCCAATCTGATGTTCCCTGGAGAGGGAATTCCACAGATGGGGGGACCACTGCTGAGAAGGCCCTGTCCCTCGTCCTCATCAATCGCATTTGCCATGGCAGTGGGATCGAGAGCAGGGCCTCTCCAGATGATCTTAGACTTCGTGATGGTTCATAACAGGAGATACATTCGGGCAGGTAAACTGGGCCAGAACTGCTTACATGGGGACCAAGCCCAGTCAACAGAGTTAAAATATAACACAATAAAAATGCATATACAAACATCATCATACAACAATCAGTAGCCGAGCATAGTGGACATTAATGCACTTCCAGACATGATATAAATGCGTGCCAAAGTGGGATTTTAAAACCTGCACATTTCTTCCCACCATATAGAAATAACAATGGGCTGTCTAGCCTGTTGAGGGGGTGTCCACATGCCCTGTTGATAACTTCCAGGGAAGCATGGGGCCACTGAACCCCTAGACCCGGGCCCCTCAAAAAGGCTTAAAACAAAAATAAAACTTACAGGGAGCTATGAGACCTCCCCAGCAGGCCTCCTGGCATATAGAAATGATGTGCCAGGAGGCTGGGGGGGGGGAGGTAGGGTGGAGCTGTCTAGCCTTTTTTAAAGCCTTTCTTGAGGGGGGGGGGTTCTGCCCTCCTCGGTTCTTGGACTCATGGAGCCCAAATAAAACCAATCAAGATTTGTATGGCTCTTAAAAGGAGACTGAGTTCTTTTATTGGTGGTGGCCCTGGGACTGCAGACAAATGGTGGCAGTGTAAAGAAATTTCAGTCTTCATTCAGGTCTGCCACACCCCATTAGACCCGGGCTTTTTAGGAAGGCCCGGGTCTAATGGGGTATCTAATTAATTCAGGACAAAGCAGAGTTTGCTTGCTTTTTCTTAAATTAATCCTCTTTTACTTGAGGCATCATTTGGACTCCATTGGCATTATTGGTTTGCCAGGATTCCAAGCATTGCAAAGCCCTGGGAAGCAAAAGTGTTCTCTTTTACAGTATCTTATTATGCATGGGTATTCCAAAACAGAAGGAATATCAACAAGGAGATCTATATGTCTGCTTAACAAGGAGGTATATATATCTGTCTGTCTATCTACAAAATTAAGAGCCTCTTGGCAATCATGAACCTATCCTTCAACACCCACAACCAGAAAATACTGTGACAAATAAGAAAATGGGGGGAAACAGAAGAAAGACTGTGGGCTGTGTAGAAATTTTATATTTCTGGCACCTTTAGATATTTTTTGAAATGCTTGAACATGTCAAACATTTGAAGCTTATTTCTGGATATGCTGGCCCACTGTGCTGGGGTGAAATTACTTGTGCAGAAATGATGTGCCCGTGTAGTGCTCTGTTTTTAGAAAAAACAAAGTATTGGGCTCCGTGCCAGATTAATATCACCCAGCCTATAATTTTTAAAACATGTAAGACCACGCTTTATTAGTATAAGAGGCCAATGTTACTTTGATCTATTTAAATACATACATGAGAATGTGTCTTTAACATTTCAAATACCATCCTAAATAACTATGTCAGCCAAGTTTGATATTTCTTGGCTTAGAATACATATTTGTTTAGCTCATAATTTTTGTATACATTCTAAGTAGTACATCATGTCTCCAAAAGTTCTTCTCTGGCTCAGATGGTAATTTCCAACCATGGGTTTCTGACCCTTCTTAATTGCTTCAGGTAATCCCTTGCCAAGAATGAATCTGTAGTTTTCAAGCGCATAAACTACTCCAACCAGAAATGCTACTTTTACAGCCTGTGGATCTGGGAAAGAACTAGTAGAAAGGTGCTGCTGATAAGATACCAGATAGAGTACACCTTCCCTTGCATGGTCCTATCATGCTCTTGTATTCTGGGAAGATCATACAGAGAAAGGGAAAGACTATAATCCAAATGAAGAAAAGTTATATTTTGGACTACAACTCTTAGGTTTCTCCAACCCAATTGCCAACTGACTGAGGAACTCTGGAAGCTGTAATCTAAAACATTTCCAAGTATAAGTTGTAATATACCCCTGGGCATTAGTAGTACTGAAAGACATGGTGAAAGTGTTTGAGGAATGAGGGGGGAGTACCACTGGTGTCCCTGAAGAGCAACATGACCTTTGCTTTATTTCAATTGACTCTTGAACTCTGCTATCAAATTGCCATGTAATGATATTGTTTCATACAACTCTTTTCCAAATTTTGTATCCTGTTTTGATCTGTCATTCAAACCCTAAGGTCTCACAGAGGCCCAGCTGAGCTTTCTAGAAACAGGAATCTCTATTCAAGTGACTTCATGTATGATGTCAGACTTGATGGGTCTGTAGGTGACTGTAGAGAGACAACAACAACAACAAAACTTTATTACGGTAACTGACCAGTACAAAGCGGGCACAAGCGCCCTAAAAGGGGAAGGACAACTCCCAAGTAAACAGTTATTTAAAATTAGATTAGAAATCAGTATAAAATATATTTTAAAAGATAGGATATTGTAACAGGTATGGAACCGAAGGGGGAGGGGAGTGGTTGATGAGAGAGGTCGAAAACCCTGGTGGGGGGCACTAAAGGGGAAGGGAGGAGCACACTGTGAGTCTAGTAGATTTCAGCTGTAACATGTTACTCTAACTGCATTCCCAGCAGGGTGTTGCCTAACGGTATCAGTCATCAACCCTCTGATTTTAAGTGCAGCAGCACAGAACTTAGCAACACTGTAGTTATTGTAAGTTATTGTAGTGTTAGAGTCCGACAGCAGCAGGGTGGAATAATATTTTTCATTGTGCCCCGGGTATTTCGAAAGCCATGGTCTAATGAGATTAGATCCAAGATCTCTGTAGAACATGCATTGAAGAAGCACATGCTCAGTTGTTTCCACATGACCAGACTCACAGGGGCATAGTCCCTGAAGGGGGTCTTCTGATACCTCCCCTCCAATACAGCCGATGGGAGGGCATGGCATCTTGCCAGGGTGAAAGCCCTTCGGTGTTTGGGCACCTCCAGGTCTGTTAGGTATGCTATGGGGGCAGTGAGGTATCTAGTGGCTTCCCTAACAATGAAGGCTGGGGAACAGGCTAGGTCAGATTGGTGCTCTATGTCCAGGATCCGTTGCTTAATGAGATCCTTGGCTTGGTCCCATCTCATGCTTAGCAATTGTCCTTGGGAGAAACCTAGCATTGCGATCTTTGCTGCTACCGTTTAAATCCATGTGTACTGGAAGTCGTCTCTCATGATTAGGGGGGCAAGACCACATGGGGAAAAGCATAGGTGTAGCCAGTAATAGAGAATAACTGTCCATATTCTCGCTTCCACATTCACAGGGCAGCATTAGGGACTGTAGAGAGACCTATTCTTAAGCTCCATGTTCTTTTGCAGTGAGGACATTTATTTCCAGATGGTCCCAACAAGGATTGGCTTGACACACTTTCCTCTTGACACATTTCTCCCTTTCACCCTCCGTTTGTATCTCTTCAAATTCCACAGCACTGTTGGTCACAGCAGACCTCCAGTTCAAATGCCAGGGCTTTCCAATTCTTGGTGTCTATGCCACAGTTTTTAAGGTTAGCTTGAAACCCATCTTTATATCTCTTTTGTTGTCAACCAACGTTCTGTTTTCTGTTCTTGAATTGAGAGTAGAATAACTGCTTTGGGAGACGGTGATCGGACATCCAGACAACGTGGTCAGTCCAGCAAAGTTGATGGTGGAGGATCATCACTTCAGTGCTGTTGGTCTTTGCTTCTTCCAGGACACTGACATTTGTCTGCCTGTCTTCCCAAAAGATTTGCAGGAGTTTTTGGAGGCAACGCTGATGGAATCATTTCAGAAGTTGAGAGTGACATCTGTAGATGGTCCACATTTCACAGGAACATAATAGAGTTGGGAGGACAATAGTTTTATAAACAAGCATCTTGGTATCCCTACAATTGTCTTGATCCCAAACATTTTCTGCTTCAATGTGTTGCTGAAATCTTTCGTGGTAATCACTGGGTTGCTGTGAGTTTTTCGGTCTGTATGGCCATGTTCCAGTATCATTCTCTCCTGATATTTCACCAGCATCTTCAGAGGTCAGTTGAAGGTGAGGCAAGTGGAGTGTATATATAGAGTTAAGTAGCGTATTGCTCCAAAGTCAGTCAGTGAGGGTATTTGTATAGCCTGGCTGTTGTGTCTGGAGGCATCCTTGGTTTGGGAGGTGTTAACAGGGACTTGATTGTTAGCTTTCTGGAACTCCCTTGTGATGATAGTGGCATCCTTGAAGTTTGCTGGGATCTTTTTGGTCACCCACACATTTTGGAGTTGTTGTTTCAGCTAAGGTC
Source organism: Anolis apletophallus (assembly GCA_030556195.1). NCBI lineage: Eukaryota > Metazoa > Chordata > Lepidosauria > Squamata > Anolidae > Anolis > Anolis apletophallus. The sequence continues at coordinate 65,426,749 of JARBWK010000007.1, read as the reverse complement.
CACTCTCTTTAAAGATTTCAACAGGGATCCCATCAGGTCCACTGGCTTTCTTATTTTTTAATTGGCTGATGGCTTTGCTGATTTCCTCCAAACTAGGCAATACTGCAAGCTTATCCCTGGTTTGTTGCTGTGAGATTTGCACGACAAAATCTTTAGCCACATTGGAGCTGTGGTTAAGGAGGTTATGATAGTGCTCTTTCCAGCATAGTGAAATTGATTTTTGTCCTTCAGAAGTTTAGTTCCATCTGATGAGTGTAGAGGGTGTATGCCATGATTTGCTGGGCCATAGATGATCTTTGTGGTGTCAAAAATCCCCATGCATCATGGACATCTGTGAGATGTTGGATTTCTTTTGCTTTTTTTGTCCACTAGATGTTCTTGAGTTCTCTAGTCCGTCTTTGAACCTTTTGCACTAGTGTAGATCTATTTCTTAATAGCACAATTGGTGTCTCTTTGTCATATTTGGAAAGCTTTCCTTTTCTTATTAAATAACTACTGCATCTCTATCGTTTTCATCAAACCAGTCTTGATGTTTCTTAGTTTGGCATCCAGTGATTTCTTCACAGGCTGTAATGATAGAGGTCTTCAGTATATTCCAATGATAATCAACAACTTCAGGGTGTGCCATGGGTAGATGTTCCTTGAGTGTTGTTGGAGAAGTTCTGGTTTTGAAGGTTGTTGAAGGGCTTGGGTGTTCATTTTACATCTTATCTTTCTTCCTTAAAATCTGCATTCAAGAGTGATCTTGGATTGAATTAACCTGTGTTCTGTCCAGCAGTCAACAGTGCTTGTCATGGCTCTTATGAGAAGCGTATCATGGCATTCTCTGGCACATATAATTGCAAAGTCTAAGAGGTTTCAAATGTTTGATGAGGGAGCTTCTATGACGTCTTAAACTTGTTTTTCTGGTGGAAGGGCATGTTGGTGATGACAAGGTTATGTTCCACACATTTGGTGAGAAGTAGGATGCTGTTTGAGTTGCTGTTTCCAACCTGTCTTTCTCAATAGTCCCTGGTCATAGGCCAACATTTCATCTACCTCTTGTGTTAAAATCACCAAGGAGGCTAATTTTGTCCCCCATTTGATATCCCCAATAGCATGGTGTCCAGCTGACTAGATTTTTTTCCTTGATGTCTTTGTCAGCATCTAGTGTTGGTACATAGGTGCTTAAGATATTTGCCTGCTGGTTTTTTGCAAGATTAATTTGGAGGATTGAGAAACTGCTTCAGACAGATGCTTCACCAGGACATTTCTGATAGCAAAGTTGACTCCGTGTATCCTTTGTTCTTGTTCAGACAGCCCCTACCAGAAGAAGGTGTAGCCTCTCTTTTCTTTCTTCAGTGGCTCTCTGGGTTTCTTGAAGCACTGCTATATCAATGTTAAAGCACCTCAGCTCCTTTGCAATACTAGCAGTCATGTTTTCAGGATGTTCATTGTCTGTGTTATCCAACAGTGTCCATATGTTCCATGTTCCAACATTCATTTTTTATTTTTGACCACAAGGTGGTGATCCCTCTGGATACAGCAGTCCAGTCAGGGATTCATGGCATATTTTCTAGCCCCCTCCCCATATGGGATGAATAGAGTGGATCCTAAATAGGGCTGCTCAGTCATGGATACAGCTGCCAGACTGCACAACTGCCTGGAGGTAGAATGACTGAATCCATATCCACCACCCATGTGCTAGTCTGTGGCTAAAGTAGGGTTGCCACTTTTTGAGATAAGAGTAAGGGACATTTACCTAAAAATATGGGATTTTTCACAAAAATAAGGGACATTTTATAAAAACTTGAAAAACAAATTGATGATGTTTCAAGTTTTTATGAAGTGTTCCTTATTTTTGTGAAAAATCCTGTATTTTTAGGTATATGTCCCTTACTCTTATCTCAAAAAGTGGCAACCCTAGGCTAAAGGCTTCCAGATTTCACAATCCTGCCCCCATCAACACGTGCTGATCAACATGGGACTTTAGTTGGTTTCTTTTTCTTAGAAAACTCATGTGCATGAATTTGTTTTATGTGTGGAGATCAGTGCACACCTGATCAATACATGGTCTTCACAGTGAGTTTCACTTCCAGTGATGTAATGAATCCGATGACCAATGATCTCTCATCTGTTGCAGCCTTTCCCCACCTTCACAGCTATTAAACCATGTTATTGTCTTTCTGCTTCACCATTGAGGAATTCAGATTGTGCTTGGCCGGCTCCTTCACTGCGACCTTGCCACCCTGAGAGACCCCCCTGGGAACATATGACTCTGATGGTTTCACCCTGAAGGTTCACCTGAACACACAAGCCCCTTCACCACAAAAAGGTGACAATCCATAGAAGGGGTTCAGGTGATGCGGCCTACAGAGAAACACAGCATTATTAAAGTATTTCGCAGTCTTTGTTTTATAAATGCACACACACACACACTATCATCTGATTCACACAGAATTTATCCTCCATTGTCCTTGCCTTTGCTACCCCCTACTATTCAAGATGAAAGTTTTCAATACTGTAATGCTACAAAGTGGGTATTATGTTGATTTATGCTAATCAGTTGTATAGATGCTGTCATATTATACTGCTAAGTGATGACACTGGAAAAATACTGCTGCTTCTAATGTCAACAGATCAGTAGTTCCTGAGTGAAGTAATCGCACACTCTCTTCATTGTTGGTTCTTTTGAGGTATTGTTTTGAATTTGGGGCTTCTATTGCATGTTGTTTCCTCCTGTCATAACTATCTATATAAACATGTTTAAAGTGGAAAGATTTCCAACATTCAGCTTTTGCCAGAGGTAAGTGTATCTATCTATAAGTTACTTAGGCTAGGATTTTAACATATCTTAATCCTGTGGCACTGGGGACCTTAATGTGTACCAAAAACTATGGGCAAGACAGAACTGCTCCATTCAGTTTAATACCAGAGAATATTCTGAATACTAATTTTAATCATTCAGTTTATTATAAAATTGTCTTAATTGTTCCAGATAAGAGGAGAAAAGAGGCTCAGTAAACAAGGAAGTAAGCAACAGACAGAAAAAAGCTCCATGTAGTTTTTGAAACTCATTGAGTGTGTTTTAAAGCAACACCAGCAGCAGCACCACCACCAGCAACAACAACAATGACAACAACAACAACAACACACTGTTATTTCTGCAGCCTGGGCATGATGTGCTTCCTCAATCCTGACTGCAGACACAGAAAGTGAGTAGTTTGGCTGTATATTGTAACAACACAGCCAACAAGGGACAGCTGGTGGATCTGCCATTCTGGAGTTGGTCCTTGTGGAGATACTTATATTTGCATAGCTTCAGTTGTGTATAACTTTTTGGGCATTGGAGTCAAAGGAAGTTCGCAGTCTTCAATCTGAACTCTGAGAGGAGAAAACCATAGCTTCAGGATTTGTCCTGGTTTCTAGGGATCAAAAATAACACCCTTAACAAAGACAAAAAAACTTACAAATACCATAGAAATGCACAAGCTGGGGGGAAAACCCAAATCAAATGCAGGAACGTGTATACCAGAAAGGTGGACCAACCTTTCTGGTAATAAGAACAACAACAATAGCATGTTCAGCTGATCCCACCCCTTGATTTCATGATAGGAACTTAGCTGAAGCCATGTGAGCTGCTAAAGAATCAAACCATAATAGGGAAACTCCATAAAAATTTGGTGTCAGATCAATATAATTCCCTTCTCTAAGCGAGGCTTAAAATTGAGGACAGGATGGATGCAGGCATTTGTAGGGATGATTGGGTGAGTGAAAGAGGTGGAACAATTTTATATCTGTCAATCATCATCCCATGTTCAAACTTACAATTGCTTCAGAAGATGCACTTTTGGAGCTGTATATCTTTTGGAGCAAACTCTAGTTTTTTCTTTATTCAAAAACAATTCCTGTAATACTGGAGTCTCCCATGTTGCTTACATAACTTCTCCAACAAGGATTATAATGTGAACAATCAGTACATAGATATTTCTCTGGTTTTATAAAGTGTGCTCTTTCCTAGCACATGGTGCCTTAAATAACATGACCTTCACCTTCCTACCTATTGGGAAATTTTACCTCTAAGGCTGGATTCTAGCTCAGCCATTTCTCATCTAAAGCGACAGTAGATTTATTATCTACACCCAGCCTGAACTCAGTTCTCTTCTTTTGATCACTATATTAATTTAACGGAAGAGCCTCTAAAACAAAGGCAACATTGACAGAATGGAAGCAGGGGATATAGTGATACAAGACCTCTTTGGAAAGGGAAGTTGCCCTGAAGAAGTAGCAATAGATCAAAAACACTTCATCTCCAGGCATGTCTATGATAATAGAAGTTAGCATTAGTCCATTCTTTCCATTGACACATTGTTTGTTTAAGAAAGAAACTCAGTTTGACACATAACACTGTAACAATTGCTTTGCAATACAAGGCAGGGGAAAATATACAAATTATTTGGGATTTCTTGTGTTCAGCGGTGGCTTGTTAAGAAAGGCAGAACAAATAGAGATACATTTTGATCAGGGAAATGACCATTGTGTGGGATGGAAAAGACTGCTTTTTTAGCAATTTAGATTTGTAAGGATCCCTGAGCTTCCATTGTTCTTGTAGATATGGAATCAGTTCTGGTTCTGAATGATATAACATCATTAATATCTGCAGTGCAGAGCAACAGAGAGCAGGGTTTGTTGAAGAAAATAATTATAATGGCCTGCATCTAACCATTCATGAGCATCCAACCACTAGATTCAAGAGGAGTGTAGTGGCAGACTGAGGGACCCTTCCGCACAGCCCTATTTCCCAGAATATAAAGGCAGAAAATCCCGCAATGTCTGCTTTGAACTGGGGACCCTTCCACACAGCCATATATCCCAGAATATCAAGGCAGAAAATCCCACACTCAGATAACCCAGTTCAAAGCAGATAATGTGGGATTTTCTGCCTTGATATTCTGAGATATAGGGCTATGTGGAAGGGCCCTGAGTTATCTGAGTCCATACTCAGATAATGTGGGATATTCTGCCTTGATATTCTGGGATATAGGGCTGTGTAGAAGGGCCCTAAGAGAATCAATAGTATCCAGCCATAAGTATCACAGTTCAAGAAAGTGTTAAGATCAGGTGTTAAGATTAATAAGCTGGAACATGACCAAAGAAGGACAACCACAACAGTAAAAGGTGTGGAAGCCAAAGTTTAAAAGGAATGGCTTGGGACCTTGGGATGTTTATTTTGAAAAAGAGAAGAATGAGAAGCTACTTTTAAATATCTGAAGGATGCCAAGAAGAAGAAAGCATATTTTTCTGGTGTTCCAGAGACAAGAACAGAAATCAGTAGGTTTCAATTACAAAAAAGAGAGATTCCACCTAAACATCAGGATTACTTTCTGACAGTGAGTGTAACAGACTGTCTCAGGAGATGGTAGAGTCTTCTTCTTTGGAAGTCTTTAAGCTGAAATTGAATGGTTATATTTCATGAATTCTGAAGTTTTATTCCTACATGGCTATTTATTATTTATTCATTTAAAACTTTTGTATCCCGATCTTCTCACCTCCGTAGAGCAACTCAGACTGGCTCACAGCAAAGATTCAATGCTACAATAATAATTTAAAATGTCCAACAACAATAAAAGATTAAAATACATATGAATAAAATACATAAAAGCCAAATTGGCAACTAAACACAAGTTCATTCAGTCTATAAATGTGGTCATTCATTATGGTCTATAATCAGTCTCAGCCTTCTTCTGGGAATGCTTCGTTCCAAAGCCAGGTTTATGCTAGCCTCCTGAAGGACAAGAGGGAGGGGGCAGATCTGATCTCGCTCGGGAGAGAGTTCCATAGCCAAGGGGCCACCACGGAGAAGGCCCTCTTTCTCGTTCCCACCAGGCATGCTTGCGAAGGTGGCGGGACTGAGAGCAGGACCTTCCCGGAGGATCTTAGCATCCTTGATGGTTCATAGAGGAGAATCCATTCAGACAGGTAAACTGGAGTGGGGGCTCTTACAGTCTTGTTCAATTCCATAATTTTATGGTTCTATGACCAGCATTTTAAATCAAGTTTACAGATGCATAATATGGTGGTATTCATTTGTCCTGGATCTGTGTTCATAGTCCCTATATAGTAGACTGTCTTCTGACTTAGGGTCCTTCCACACAGCCATATAACCAGAATATCAAGGCAGAAAATCCCACAATAGCTGCTTTGAACTGGGATATCTGAGTCCACACTACCATATAATCTGATTCAAAGCAGATAACATGGGATTTTATTCAACTGTGTGGAAGGGGCCTTAGTGATTTATTTTAATTTGTGATTTATTGTTGATATGTTTGCGGTTTTATTGCTGTGTAAGTTGCTCAGAGCACTCCGGTGGAGAGCAACTCATCAAATAATAAACTGAAATGAAATTAAATGAAATATATCCCAGTTCAAAGCAGAAAATGTGGGATTTTATTCAGCTGTGTGGAAGGGGCCCTAGTAGGCATCAGATGTGTGCAAAAAAGTGGGACAATTGGGTTTGGGAAAATTCTGTCTGTACCTAAAGCCGCATTCCACAAATGGATTAAATACCTTCCATGGAAAACCATATTCCACATTATGCATTTCTTAACTAGAATGCTTCCTTCACTTTGGAGGTGTGGTCAAGCACAAGACCCAGAATGTTAGGGACCATTTAATGTGCCTGGATAAATGCAAGGATTCTGCCTTTTCTTGGAGGCACTGACTGCTTCAACCCCTTCTTGCAGCATGTAGACAACCTGCCAACACCTCCTGGTGTGCATTATATTATATCCATTTTTCCTTTCCTTCATCTGGCATCCCCAAGCACAACAGAGCATTATTCCAGCTTGATGGTTGTTTACCATCACTAAGACATCAAGTGCATATTGAGTAAACAAATTCAAATAAAAATAGCATATTTGTTCTTCTTTTGACAGCACATGGCTGATTATATTCAAGGAAGGAAAGGCCCATTTCTCTTGGCCTGCTATTGAAATTTTCCAGTGAAACCATAAATGCTGTGTGAATAATTTAAATGAGAGAGAATTGTAAAATTGGAATATTCCCCTCCCCCAAAAAATGTTTGCTTCTTCGCTTTTGCTTTACTATCTTTCATGCATCTATTATATTTGGAGATTAAAAGAAATGTTCAATTGATTGTATTAATGATGAATTGTGGCTATGCTTGAGGGATTAATTATGAAATGGCACATTTCATTCTGCCACCTTGTAGCACCCATGGGTCCGTTCGTGCCAATGGGAGGGGGTGAGGCGCCGGGGGTCCCGATGCCACTGGGACCCGCACAGGCTGAAGGGGACTCGGAGGACGAGTTGGAAGGCCCAGAGCAAGATTGGTCAGCAGTGCCTTTGCCCAGTTCACCTGCAAAGAGCTTAGCCTGGGATTTCGAGTGGGAGCATTCTCCCGGGGAAGGAGCGGACCAGGTGGAGATGGAAGGCAGCGAAGCAGATAGCGGAGATAGTTATGAATTCCCAAACGGCCGAGGTTCCCAGGACCTGGCCGAGCAGCAGATGGAGGCCAGCGGCTGGGAAAGTTCGGGGGAGGCTGCTTCTCAAGGAGATAGCGATACTGAACTGGAAGAGCGGGGCCGTTCCATAACAGACGCAGGGACATAGAGCAGGGCAGGAGGAGCTGGCATCTGTCCCTAGACCGTCACCGTTCGGAAAGTAGAGACTGAGACGCCGGGCCCTAGATCGTCGAGGGGCCCGGCCGAAGGATTAAGAACGGCCCCGTGGGAACTGATCCTCAGTTCTCCGGCCACGTCTGATCTGAAGGGCGTGAAAGCGGAGTGAACCACGGAGCCTGGTTTGGCTCGCCTTGGACCAAGACCTTTGCCTTGCTATTGATTCGCATTGCTGCGGATACCCTGCTTTGTTCCGGAGGCAATCCGGGAATTTGCCTAGCTTTTGCCACGTTTGCTTTTGGATTTATCTTTTGGAACTTTGCTTTCGTAATTGGACTACAGCTTTGCTGTTTGCTTGATTCTTTGATCTCTTCAAGAGAATTGTCTTTTGGACCTTTTTATATTCAATAAAATTAGTTAGCCTTTGCTACGTCTCCGTGTGTGTGTTAAAGGGGCAGTACTAAGTCGGTGATTGTGACACACCTGTTACGATCCGGAGTTTGCCAGTGAACAATAAGGGAGATATTGACAACAAGAGATCATTTGAGAGCCTGTCAGGTACACCCAAGTCTCATAAATGGGGGGATTTGGTAACAAGAGAGGGACAGAATAACATAACAAGTAACCCTGTGGGAGGAAGCAAACTGAGGAACAAGTAAACATAGCAGAAACTACAAGAGGCTGGGCGGGTGGCGGAGGCGGGGGGAGAAGTAACCGGCATACTTACCTAGTAGCATGAAACAAACTTGATTGAGAAATATCATATGGATGAAACTTGAAGAGCTTTATATTCAATTTTATATTAAATTTATTAAATTTATTTATTTACTATATTTATATCCCGCTTTCTCGACCCCTAATGGGACTCAAGGTGGTTTACAGATAGGCAACAATTAAATGCCTTAACAACAATATACAATTAAAATAAACATTTAAAATAAAATTAAGATCAAAATTGAAATACATCAACACATTTTGAAAACATTACAATCACTATCAAACCACGCTATCTGCAATCATAATCCAGGTCATTCATTGCACATAATTCCAGTTCATCTATTGCACTATAGTTCTTCTCTGAAGACTTGATCTCAAAGCCATGTTTTCACTCTCTTTCTGACGGTCAGGAGGGAGGGGGCTGATCTAACATTACTGGGGAGGGAGTCTTTTCTACCCCAAAAGCAGACAAGGTCCATCTGGATCAATCTCAATCTGGTTTCAAGCCTGGCCATGTGACAGAAATGGCATTGATCACCTTAGTGGATGATCTACAAGAGAACTAGAGAGGGGGAATGTGTCCCTTCTGCTTTTCCTGGACCTCACAGCAGTTTTCAATGCCATTGATCATGGTATCCTTCTGGGTCATCTCTCTGAGATGGGACTTGGTTGTACTGTTTTGCAGTGGCTCCGGTCCTTCTTGGAGTGCTGGACCTAGATGATGGAGCTGGGGGACTCCTGTTTGACTCTATGGCCTATGAGGTCCCTCAGGCTTCAATATTGTCCCCTACACTGTTTAACATTTACATGAAACTGCTGGGAGAGATCATCTGGAGTTTTGGAGTTCAGTGTTAAATTTATGCTGATGACACCCAACTCTATTACTCCTTTCCACCAAAAGCCAAAGATGCCACCCCGACCCTAAACTGATGCCTGCCAGCAGTGATGGACTGGATGAGAGCTGATAATTTGAAGGTAGATCGGTTTTTTTCCATTTCGGCCATGGAGCTGCCCTTGAAGTACTTGTAATGGGTGTGATGGGAGCTGAAGGACTCTGTCACTGAACTTGAAAAACCCATTGCTGCTGTCAAAAAGAAGCCCATGAGAAGAGATCCTAAATCAAACATTTCTTATAGGTTGATTTTCATTTATCTTCTTTCCTTCTTTCCTTAATGACTTTTATCCATTATCCCAATTCAAAGGTTAGGGACAAAATGAAGTCCAGGCCTCTGGAAAATTAGGTGTTAAGATTAATATTTTATTTATAAAACTTGCTGAGGACCCGGCGGTGCCCGGGTTATTTGAGGAAGGCATTGTGTGCCAAGGTTGGTTCCTATTATTTGTGTATGTGGCTTGCAGTGGTCTCAGTAAGTTTGGTGTTGATCATTCATTGGATGAGGGTCGCAGTAGTCTCAGAAGGTGAGTGAAGGTACTTCAAGTCCCGTCATCCATGGTCCATCCCCCTCCAAACAGCACCAGGATGTAGAGTGAGTCATGGGGGCTCTTAGTGCCACGTTTGGTGTTGATCATTCATTGGATGAGGGTCGCAGTAGTCTCAGAAGGTGAGTGAAGGTACTTCAAGTCCCGTCATTCATGGTCCATCCCCTCCAAACAGCACCAGGATGTAGAGTGGGTCATGAGGGCTTTGTGTGCCAAGTTTGGTCTTGATCAGTCATTGAATGAGGGTCGCTGCAGTCTTGGGAAGTGAGTGGAGGTACTTCAAGTCCCATCATCCATGGTCCGCCCTCCAAACTGCATCAGGACGTCCATTGGGTCATGGGGGCTTTTTGTGCCAAGTGTGGTCATGATTATGCACTGGATGAAGGTCGCAGCGGGCTTGGGAAGTGAATGGAGGTACTTGAAATCCCATCCTTCATGGTCCATCCTCCTCTAAACTGCAGTAGGATGGAGTGTGGGACATGGGGGTACTGTGTGCCAAGTTTGGTCTTGTGGTTCAGGGCCACCTTGGTCTGTGGGGAATGAAGAGTTTGAAAGTACTACAAATCTCATAACCTGTGATGGTACTTCAAGTCCCATCATCCATGGTCCTCCCTACTCCAAACTGCAGTAGAATGAATCATGGGTCATAGGGGCTCAGTGTGCCAAGGTTGGTTACTGTTAATTCAGGCCATATACAATGTCCCATTAACTGAGGCCTAGTCAGGGAAATCAAGTTAATGAAGCCGTACTGTAAATTTTGGGCCTGGTTTGTGATTTGTAGGGGCTACAGTGTTTTCTAGGAAGTGAATTGGGATGCAAATCCCATCATTCGTGGCCCATCCTGCCCTAAACTCTCTTTTGGGGCCTGGCTATACACAATGTCCTATTAACTGAGGCCTAGTCAGGAAAATCAAGTTAATGAAGCATTACTGTAAATTTTGGGCCTGGTCTGTGATTTGTAGGGGCTACTGTGTTTTCTGGGAAGTGAATTGGGATGCAAATCCCATCATTCGTGGGCCATCCTGCCCTAAACTCTCTTTTGGGGCCTGTAATGGTCTGGCCTGCTCTGCTGGTAATTGCTAACTTTAAAAGGCGGAATGGCAGGCAGCCGTTTTCTAAAAGCTGAGGGGGAGGAGACTTTATGCAAATAGCTGGCACTTAGAATTTTGGAGTGCCAAGGCTGGCCAATCAAAGGACTTTATGCAAATAGCTGGCACTTAGAATTTTGGAGTGCCAAGGCTGGCCAATCAAAGGACTTTATGCAAATAGCTGTCACTTAGAATTTTGGAGTGCCAAGGCTGGCCAATCAAAGGACTTTATGCAAATAGCTGGCACTTAGAATTTTGGAGTGCCAAGGCTGGCCAATCAAAGGACTTTATGCAAATAGCTGTCACTTAGAATTTTGGAGTGCCAAGGCTGGCCAATCAAAGGACTTTATGCAAATACCTGCCACATATCCGCCTTTCCGCCCTCCGCACACATACATACATACATACATACAAACATTCCGCTTTATTAAGGTATACAGATATTCATATCCTGCTCTTTATGATGACATGACAGCATATAAATAAAATAAAAGTGTATTAACAGCAACAATTTCAGAGTTAAAACAATAAAATAATTTGAAATTGGTAAATAACTATTAAACAGGGCATTAATAACCTTTGAAACTTCACATAAATGGGGTAGAGTCTCTAATACTATTTTGCATTAATTTGGAGGAAAGCATGCCCTGTACAGATAATGTGTCTAAGTATCATATTAATTTATATTATGACATTAATTTATGTTAATTTGCATGTTTTTGTTATTGATGTGTGCCTCCAAGTCGTTTTTGACTTCCAGTGACCCTAAAGTGATCTATCATGGGGTTTCTTAGCCAGTTTTGTTCAGCAGGGATTTATTCAAAGCCTTTGTCTTCTTACCTAGTTAAGAGAATATGCCTTGCCCAAGGTCATGACAATTTTCTTCAGTTGTGATGGGTGAAAAACTGATTTCTCAAATTCATCCAACTAATTCCCACTTTTTTAAACCAAAGTTGGATGGGGTAGTCATAGATGAGAAATGTCACCTTCATTCTGGTAATTCTTTTAGTATTGCAATATAACATAAAGTAATACACCAATTTAGAATTAATGTGAAATTCAAGATAAATAATTTACTCATTTAAAAAAAATCAGAAATAGAATCTTATCACTATTAAGATTGTCCAGTGAAAGGTCACTATGCTCTCTCACCCAAATAGTGTGTAGTTGTGTGTGGGAATCATACTGTCTGCTAGAACTCTGATAATTGCAATATGCAAAACCAGAGTGTATTCTCTTGCTTCCATAAGATTTCATTCCAAACTTTGGGTAGTGAAATATAATTTAATTACAGTACAGGTTTGTTTGTTTATTCCAGTGTAGACAAGCCTTTATTTGCTGCAGATAAGAAACATGGGCCCTTTCACACTACACAATCATATCACTATGATTTTGCTTTTACTTCCATGGAAACATCCTATGAAATCTTGAGGTTGGAGAGGCACTACAGCTCTCTGGCTAAAATGCCTGAACACCCTTCCCGAAATGGCAAATCCTGGGGTTCTATAGCATCTTCCCGTGACAGTGAAAGTGTAATGAAAAAGGGTTGCATTATCTTTCCTTAGGCTTTGTTCCAGAGCTGCATGAGCCTGTTGACTTGGATGTCATAGGTTTTTTTAAGGCAAATAATACCCAGAAGTGCTTTTGCCAGTTCCTTTCTGTGAAATATAGCCTACAGCTCCTGGTATTTGCTGGGAGTCCCCCACTCAACTGCTACCTGGAGCTGATCCTGCTTAACTTCCATGATCAGATGGGATCTGATGCTGTCAGGGTATTTAGAAGTAGCAGCATGAGTTGCAGTGGGTTAAATCTGGAATCTGAGGAGACATTCTTGCACCCCCAAAGGGGTGCAGTATGTTTCTAAGCATGTGTGTTTGGCAATTAAATTCAGTTTGTGATCCCTGTTCCCTTCTTAAGACAACAGTCTGAGAACATTTCTAGCTCCTGAATCACCTTCTCTGCCCAATGTCTATCTCAATGTTCCGTCTCTATATCAAATGAAAATGGAAAAATGTGATAGTGTTGAAATTAAATAACACATTTTTTATGGCTAGTGCCAATAAATCTGCTTAAAGATGCATTACTACTTTTCTTGAGGGATAATTTAGACTATGTATCAAAAGAAAAAAAATCAATAGTTTTTTCTATTACAAATAATTGCCTGTTTGACTTCATTCCACTTTTCTCCTTTATTTATTTTAGTCTTCAAAATACCTCCACCAAGAGGGTCTTGGGTTTCAAGTGTGAAGCAGTAATAGCTTCTTGAAGGGTGTGTGTGGGGGATGGGGGTGGGGGTTTAGGAACACAAACAAAAAAAGCTCTCTCTACTTCAGAGAATATGTCCAAACTTTTGCTGCTGCAGAAAATGCTGTGAAGACAGCAGTCAGTAGATTTACTGAATTGTACTTTACGGCACACAATATGTATATGAACTTTAGTAGATCAATGAAGGAAAAATAATCAGCAAGATGGATATATGGTTAAAGCTCTGTTAAATCACATTGTGGGGTCATTTCAGAAGCACAGTAATCTCTGAAACAGGTGAAGGGTCTATGTCCATTGCTGAACTGTTTGGTCAGTCCCTTCCTTTAATTCAGTGATGGAAAAAACACTGGGCGTCTCTCTCTCTCTCTCTCTCTCGTAAAATGAGGATATTGCTCTCCCACAAATGCATCTTGTCCTCCATATTATTTTTTTTGTTCAGTCTGCAGATTTTCATTGCAGTAAATCAAACATTTAATTGAACATCTAGCAGTACTGCTTAGCCATCCAAAGAAAGGGGAAAGGCAAAGTTACCAAAATAATGTGAATCTCGGCATTACTTCGCAAATGAAGATTCTTAGGAAGGACTCATCCCAGACTTTTTACAAGTGCGCTGATGACTAAAAAGGCCAATCTGAGATAGGCAAGTTCGGTTGCAGAAAGCACAGCAGAAAGTCTCCTTGGGTGATGTTGTTTCCAAATTGCGGTTCTTTCTGCATTGTCGTTTCTCTTAGACCCATTCGGCGTGTCTTCTCAAAAGAGGCTGCAGCATTGTGGATAGTGTGTCTCCATGCCTCCCGATGTGAGGCCAGGGTGGACCATTGTTGGTGATAAATCTGGCCGAGCCTGAGATGTTGTTTCAGAGAGTCCTTATATTTCTTTTTGGGGGCGCCTCTCTTGCGCTGACCCGTGGCGCGTTCACCATAGAGTAGTATCTTTGGGAGGTGGTGGTCCTCCATCCTAGAGATGTGCCCTGCCCAGCATAGCTGTGTTCTCAATAGCATGGCCTCAATGCTGGTGATCCCTGCTTGCTCAAGGACAGTAACAATAGTCACATAGTCGGTCCAGTGTATATTTAGGATTGTGCGAAGACAGCACTGATGAAAGCATTCGAGGAGTCGTAGGTGTTGGCGATAGGTGAATGCAGCTAATATAAGAATTCTAGATTTGAACAATTCTCAGTTTCTCACTGTCATTCACTTCTGGTCACCTCATTTTAAGAGAAATGTAGACAAGTTGGAGAAAGTTCCACGAAAGAGCAACAAAAATATATAAGAGATACGGAGAATAAAACATATGAGGAAATGTTGAGGGAGTTGGGCATATGCAGTCTTGTTGTGAGCCCTCCATCTCAAGAGTTCATCATCCAGTTAAGATGAACCAGTCCTACCTTTAGTGGAGCTAATAGCCACCAGCCAATCCTCCTTCAGTTCCGCAGGTGAGGTTGGGTTTAGAGCAGGAAGAGGGACTCCCTTACAGATGAAATGAAAGGCTGCAATGAAGATGTTAGAAGGACCACAGAGGAATTCTCTTCCTAAATAGTGCTTGGGATAAGGATACATTTGCCAGTCAGCTCATTAAGATCACCTTCAGTCTTCTTGAGAGCTCAACTTGTGGAAGATTTATTACCTTTGGACTTGAATTTGTGGCTTTCTTGACATTGAATTGTTTTGATATAGGATGCCTCTTGTTTCTTGATTCATGATCTTGACTTGGGAACTCTGAACCTTGTTTGAAATTGAGAGCAAGACACTGATGGAGAAAAGACTTGCCCTCTTCAGATATCTAAAGGGCTGTCACAGAAGGGAGGATGCAGGTTTGTTCTCTGACACCTCAGACATTAGGATCAGGATTTTAAGTTCAAAGAGAGTAGATTTTGACAACATTAGAAGGAAATTCTGGATGGCAAGAGCAATTCATCAGTAGATCCAAATTCTTAGGAGGTGGTGGGAACTCTTTCTTTAGACATCTTCAAAAAGAGCTTGACAGCTACTTGCTGGTGATGCCCTAGCTGAAGTTCATGCATTGAGCAATGTTGGACCTGATGATATTTGAGGCCCTTTCTAATGCTTTGATTGTATTATTTCTGCCATACATTTTCAATCTCTTTTTTCTGTTTGTCCCCTTACACTTTTCATTGTATTTATTTATTTATTTAATACCCCATCTTTCTCCCAGGATACAAGGTGGTGGCTACCCATCATTCTACCACACCAGGACTCAGCCCTTTCATTCCATTTCATTACATGTACTGAACTAGTAATAGAGATCATAGCTTAGCAACTTTGCTTGGATGCAGTGCATTGCAAATATTAAAGATCTGTTTCAAAATTTAGTGGTAAACATACAGCCCCACTTAGGTCAGGAGATAACCAATTTAATTGCTATCACAATCAACATAATAAGAAGATGCCCTTAAGGATTTTCTCTTAACATCAATACCACTGCCGTCTCTTTCCTATTGAAAATCGTTTTTGATAGAATAAATGCCCCCTTCTTTTGAAGGTGTTACAGTTCTGGGTGTCATGGAGTCCCTCATAACAGGAGGTGTTTTTCTTGCTTTAGGAAATGGTATATGTTTAATTGTGTCAAAAAAGAGGGCAATATATATATTTTCTTTAATGTCACATCACTTGTAGGTTTATATTTTAAACTTTCAAAATAACAAAGTTTTCAGGTCATATACTTTTCTTCCCAGTCTTGCCTTTTGTTTTGTGTGTGAGTGTGTGTGGAGGAGAGTATAATGGGAAAGCACAATCCTACACAAGTTAAGGTAATGTGTTAGCTGATATGCAAGAGATAAGAAGACCATGTGTATTAGAGTAACATCTTTGCCTACTGAGTGATTGGAAGACACCCTATAGTCTGTATACTCTATGATAACAGATATATTATGATACTTTTAGGACTGAAGGGGAAAAGATAAAGAAGAATGAGATATATGAAAAGGACTTTTTAAGACGGGGGGGGGGGGGGGAATGGTGCCAGAAGAGCTGACTGAGGCATCTTTCCGACTCTAACCATTCAGATAAATGTCAGATTTAAAATGGCATACAAAGTACAAAAGTACACAAACAAAATACAACGTCTTTCCTTTCTTCTCTACCTATGCTCTCAGACCTAGACAGGAAAACAATTTATCTTGCTATTAAGGAAAGGAGATTATTATGACTTTGTGGGAAAGGAGGGATGCTTTCTCATTCACCATACAATGGAGTCCAAATCTTCCTTGGTGACCTTATCCCTTGGAATATTTCTGGTTCTTCAAAAGCACATTATATTCTCAGTGAAATTTTTGTAATGAAAGAGGAGGATTGTCTTGTTATGTGTTTTGAATCAAAACCTAAACAGGTTTCAGACTTAAAATAATATACAGGGCAATCTCCTTAGAGCCAATGATTGTTTTTCTTCTTCACAGAATGGCAAATAAAAGGATCATTCACACACAAGCTGTTCCTGAATAATCCCCACTCACTTTGGTGGCACTTCAGTAGTAGAAGCACTAAACAAACCATATGTAAGCAAAGTTCTTAAAATTCTAGTTAAGTACCTATTTTCCCCAGTTAATCATATGCTTGTTTATTTTAAACTTCTGCTAAATAAGAAAGATGCCATAAGTTGAAACAACCTGATGAATTTCTTGAGTACGAGATGGTTGGACCTACAGTAAGTTTTGATTCAGAATTTGGTGGAGGCTCCTTCTTTGGAAACTTTTAAGCAGAGGCTGGGTGGCCATCTGTTAGGGGTGCTTTGAATGTGATTTTCCTGCTTCTTGGCAGAGCATTGGACTGGATGGCCTATGAGGTCTCTTCCAGCTCTATGGTTCTATGATTTGAATCCTATCTCAAAGATGTGCTCATTGTGGGGGTGTCAGCATTAAGCACAAACATCTTCTGCGAAAAGAAATCTCTTTCATTCAAAAGGACCTTTTCTCCTGATCTCAAGGAGTTGTCAACATAGTAATTTGTTACTAGAACCACTCTGCTGGTTAGGATTTGCCAGAAGAAGAGCCCCAAAAGAGGTAGAAAAGGGGGTATGATGAGGGAACAACCAAATTCTGAATCCAACTCTTCTTCAACTCACATTTATACCAGAGGAAAAATGGCTTTAACTTCAGATATCCACAGCTAGGAGAGATTTGGATTCAGCAGATTCACCTAGCCTGAAACCGACTCCTTACCATCTTGGTCAGTTAGGGTTGCTTTCTATAGTACTTGATTTTAGTAAGAACTCAGATGTGGATCCAACTCAAATTGACCACCTTTGCCTTATTCTTAGATGTATTACATATAATACTTTGCTCTAAAACATTTATATGGCTGAGGCACTGGGACAGTTTGCTTCTGTGATGCAGATGCTATCATAATCTCTATGGAGATTTCAATTGGAGTGACATTTGAGTTAAAAACTTAAAATATCCAGAATCAAGTGTGTAGGCCATGTTTGAGATGACAGTGTATTTTAGGTAATCCATAGATAACATTGGAGACAAAATAGGCTTGTGTCGCCCCCCCTGTGGGCCATGGCCCTTGACCTCCCTGATAAACCACACAAGGGCAAGGGTACAACCGGGTTTTATTGTGCAGGAAACATTAGAAAGCTTGAAGGCGTTTATAGTGCCTTTAAAGTAGCAAGCAAGGTCTACAGATGATTATAATCCTGTAGCTCGGACCACAAGCCGGATGCTAGCAGCAAGAGAGGGAGTCTTTAGCCAAGTCCTCTCCAGTTCAGCAAACGTTGCAGCTCGGAAAGCACAGAGTTCAAAGGCAGTAAAGTCTCTCAGGAGTTGTAGCAGAGCCAAGTACCCTTAGGCCGCTGATCACGGCAGCCCGGTGAGGAGAGGCTGGCAAACGAAACTTCACGCTGGTCACTGCCAAGCCCCTAGCGATTACCCCAGCCGAAGCAAGGAGGCTGGGATAGCTGGCTCTCATGCATGTGTCTTTTCCCCAAGGAGTCCCAACTGCCGTTAGCTGCCGGGGATGCGGGAAGTAGCAAACAAAGAGTCTCTTAAAAGTTGCAGCCGATGCAATGTGGCTGCGTTGGCCCCTACAATGGGACGGGTCTCTCAAGGGAATTCTCGCCGTAGCGGAAGGCAGGAACAGCTGTAGCAACTCTCTGCAGGTCCTGAAGAATCCCTGCCGGGGCAAGGAAGCAGGGAGCAGTGCTTACTGTAGCAAAGTCCAGAAACCCTGAAAGGATCCCTGCAAAGGCAGGAAGGCAGGAGCAGTGTTTCCATAGCTTCGAGTCCACGAACCTTGAGGGATTCCTGGCTGGGACACGGGAGCAGGTACGAGGTTTTAGTAACAGAGAGTCCAACCGCAGAGATGACCTCAGGCTTCCCTCTCCGGTTCCAACGGTGACCTGGAGTGCAGGCTAGGCACGGCCAAGCCGTAGATGCAGGGTCCTGGCACGGTGGAGCAGAAACAAACCGGCTCGGAGCTGGCTGGCTGGCTGGCTTTCCCTGGGAGGGAAGGCCCAACAGCCGTTCCCTTAGTCCATCTTGAATGTGATGTTGGTAAGAGACAAAGACTGAAGGGTGCACTGAGCAATTATAGCATTCTGAGAGTGCGTCGGACGTCAAAACCCGTGATGGATGTTTCTTAACATGTTGACATGATCTCAGGCCTCTTGGAATGCGGGTCTCATTACCGGGGCCCACCTGGCTCAAGGGAGGCATTCTCTCAGTCGCTTTCACTATCAGCCGCCAGAGCAACCCGGCCTTGGAGGCCCTGTTATGATTATCTTTCCTTAGGTTCACACAGGCCAAGCCCGAAAGGCTTGCACACAGTTCATGAGCAGGGCAAGCTGTTGCAGGATGTAAGTTTCGATTTCCTAGGCTGGAATGTCGCGCAGGCCCAGATGCTGTTTGAGGCTGCCGCCGCTTAGGCCAAAACGCTGCCTGAAGCTGCTGGAGTGTAACAGCTTGTATGGATATTATTTTCATTTTCAAGAATGTTACATTACGTCTTAACTGCTTGGTCAGCAGTGACATAAAACCTCCATGATTATATGAAAGAAATGGCTGGATAAAAGACTACATTAATTTTAAAAGAAGGGCAAGAAAAAGCAAGGAATTTGTATTGTTTTTTTCTTTTTTTATTCCTTTTAATTTTTTAATTGAAAGCCATTTCAGACCTGGGTAAAAAAAGTATGGCAGTTTGCTTAGTGGAGAGCTTTCTCTGTTTCTTTGAAGTGTTGAAGCCCTCCTATCAAAGCAAGATATCAATTTTATTTACTGGCTATTGTTCTGGATGGCAGCAAACACAATATAAACTGAAAATCAGATTGAAACTAATTATTAGAAATTAGTGCAAGAATTTGACAAACAACTTCCTGAGTTTGATGTGTTTTCCGTTTCCATAGAAGAAGTCCTCATGTGGTAGAAAATTCACATCTTAATGTGTAGATATTAGTTTTCTGTCATGTTTCAAATCATTTATGTCACATTCAAAACGTACACAGTGACTTTATAAACTAAATTGACACATTAAAGTTGCCTTCAACATGACAATCTTACATTCCCAAAAGGGAAGGCATGGCAACAAGCCTCCTTAACTCCTCTAACTCTGAAACAATGAGGGCGTCACACAAATGTCTCTGTTTTTATTTTTTCTGTTTGACTCATAATATGGAGGAGAATGGAAGTCCGTATGTATTTCAGAAAGTTGATCTAACTACTGCATAATCTGCATTAATCAAACTCTGCAGAAGACCAGGTAGACATAGAACATAGGAATTGCCAAATTGTGAAGTTTTATTAGACAAGGGTTGATCTGGAAGAACCAAAGAGTGGTCTCATACTGACTCTGACTTCCATGAATTTGCTGCAGAACAGAGAAATAATAACAACAATAACAATAATAATAATCTTTATTTATATCCCATTTTCTCCCTAAACTGGACCCAAAGTGGCTCGCAACATATTAAAACAGTACAAAATCAAACAGCATAACAAATAAAACCATTTAAAAATAAAACATAAATAAGCATTTAAACTGCCACATTTGCAATGGTGGTGGCAGCAAGAGAATGGCCTCTTTGGAAAATTTTAATGCTCAGGTGGGTTGTACTTTTAATTTCATCAAATGCTCAATCTTGCTATGTTTTGAAGCAGACCCTGCAATAGAAATTAGAGAACAAGTAGGATGTCAACTTTTTCATTGATAGAAGTATGGCTTCAACCATCTATTATTAATACATTTTGCATATTTCTATGGATGCTATTAGAGATACCTTTAACGGTCTTAAAGGAAGAAGAAGATGTTGCATGTTCTGTCCTGGACCATTTCAAATAACCTGTTGTTCTCAGATTATTGTAGAAGATTGGCCTTAATATGCACAAATGGGAAAAGGGCAGTATACAAATATGGTAAACAAACAAACAAACGAATAGTTTCCTTGCTTCAGGCAGCAAAATAGCTTTAGTAAGGTCTGGCTACTGAATGAGATACACACACACACACACACACACACACATAGAGAGAGGGGGGAAAGGGAGAGGGAGAGGGAGAGGGGGAGAGAGAGAGGGGGTGTGTGTATGTGTATTCCTTCCCCTGCATCTTTCAGAGAGCACTGGCTAGTAATAGAAATAAAGGATACAAAATTCTTATACTGCACACAAATGGTATGGGTTTTTTAAATGGACATATTGCTTTAAAGGGAGTTTTCACCATCTGTTCTGCCCTTAATTTTGAATGCAAAAAGAGTATATTTCACAATTACATCTGTAAATAATGATATAAGCAATTTAAATGCACATATATATATTCTCACAATACAACAGACATCTGGTATTTTCTCCCACCCCCATATGTTTTGGGCACAAATTGAAGGATACTCCCTCCTCACGCTATAGAGTAAATTTGTGGGGAGCATTTCCCAAGCAAATAATATCTTTCCTATAAGCTGATTTTAGTATACCTAGAAGGAGTTCAAGGCTAGCTCAGTAAACTAAATCAGAAAGTCATTTTTACAATGCTTTCCTTGTCTCCATCCAAATCCCCTCTGGCTTGAATGACAGCTTGGCAGATGCAAGGCATTAGATCAATCAGTTTCAATTGACGTTCAGTAGGAGACAGGGCAGGCTGTGTGGGCAGGCAGTGTGTTTATTCTTCTCCTTAGCTCTTCCTCTTTAGTCAGGCTATTGCAAAAGTGGCCATCTCTAGTGAAGAACATGGATAACGTGAGAAATACAAGCTGTGACAAACTGTAGCAGAGTTCATTGTACCACTCCACAAGTTATCCTGTAACTCAGGAGTGAAGAAAAATATCCAGAAATTACTCACTGTTGGAAAACTTTTACAAAATGTTCTATCAATATTACATGATTCCTGCAAAAATAGCCAAAATGCAGCAACTATTGAAAAATACCTGTCAGAAATGTAAAGAAAGAATGGAATCATTTTTTCATATGTGGTGGTCTTGCAAGAATGCATTTTTTAAAAATCCAATCCAAAGAACCATAGAAAAAGTATTAAAACTAAAAAATACCCATGCATCCAAAAGTACTCTTACTAGATACAACAGATATATGACAGACTTTTCATTCTGATGACAACTGAATATGCATGGATGTGGAAACTAGAAGAAACACCAAAAATGGAAGAATGGATAGTAAAAGTAGCTGAAATAGCAGAAATGGACATTTTGACACTTCAATATCCAAGAAAGACTGAGGACTCTTCAAAAATTTCCTGGAAGAAAAGAACATGGGGCTTTGATGTTTAAAATGTTAATCTATTAAATTACATTTTACATAATGAACTAGATAATATGAAAACAACAAAAATTTCTTATGTATAGGAAAGAAGGATGTGTAAAATATGATCTATTTCAATAAAAATGAGTGAAGAACATCAAGTCCTAAGGACAAAATTATGACTTTCTAGCATCTTCCAAGGACCCCTGGAATTCTGCTCATTAAAAATCATACAGAAGTTAAAATTAATGCTCATATACACTCATAAAAGCAAGAAATTTTTGTTGAAAGTCTATTTAAACTAACGGGCCTTTGCTTCCTGGAGAAAGAGGGCTGGGAGGCGACCAGCCCTCGATAAGGCATTGAATAGTTGCCTCCGGGGTTGAGAAAGTCAGGATATAAATATGGCAAATAAATAAAAAAATTAAGTAAATATAGAAAATAATTCCAGAGGGTGGAAGCAGCCACTGAGGATGATCCTGCTCATTCCCTTAGCAGATGATTGATGGTGGTGGGGCAGTGATGGGACTGAGAGAATGGCCTCCTCCGAGGATCTTAAGCGGCTTACATTTAAGAAGATATGTTTGTTTGTTTTTCCAGATAGGCCGGTCTTACTCGTCTTGAAACAATGTATTGTCTTTCCATTTGCTTTTAATCTACACTCAAGTTATTGTTTTTGACCTAAAAAGCTCCAAATGGCTTCATTCGGGATGTATGAAAATCTGTCTCTTCTCATACGAGCCTGCCTAAAATGTATGACCTTCAGTAGCGTCTCTGTTGATATTCCACCACCTCAAAAGGCTATGTTTGTGAGTCCAGTGAAATGTTTTCTCAGTAGTATATCCCCATGCTGCCCCAGCTCCGATGCCTTCTCACTCACCCATTCTAAAATGTCAGCTTGAAATATAGTTTTATTGTTTCTTAATTTTGTTTTATTGTTTCTTAATTTATTGTTCACTGATTCATTATATCAGTTGTCGCAACTTAGCCTGGGTGCCATGGAATCTTATTCAGGTTTTGGAGAGAAGGGGCATTAGGCGTACTGATCTCCACACCCATGTGTAGGTTAGTAGGTTCAGGACTGGCTCCTAGACTTCCAACCTTCCCCATTCTCAGATGACATGGACACTGCATAGTGTCTGATATCTGAGTGATTCCATTCTGTCACTCTATGATTGTCACCCAGTGTACGGGTTGGAATTTGGGGTTGTTTGCTTTGTGAACCCATTGCCTCATGCCAAGCTATGCCAAGACAGTAATTAATAAATTTGTAATTTTGCTTTGTCCCATCATTGTGTGCATGTATGTCTTTGCCCTCCTATACCTGATCCAACTCTTAGTCTAGGTTACAATTTTAAATATTTTAAAATAATTAATTGGTTTAAATCCTGCATTAATTTTCTTCCATCCAACCTTATCTACAAGTATATGTTCTTAGTAGCAGCCCCCAAACCTAGTCAAATATTTTCCTAAAGTTGGACACAATGACCGGTATATACAGGGATCTTTAGAAATCTTCTAAAGGTCTCCAAATATTATGTCATTGTCTAAGTCAGTGTTTTTCAACCTTTTTTGAGCCGCGGCACATTTTTTACATTTACAAAATTCTGGATCACACCACCAACCAAAATGACACAAAATTACACTCTAACACAGTAATACATATAGTTAATATGTTTCTAAATGTATTTATACACTCAGTGTGAAACCTGGGCCTGTTTCGATGAACACAACATATATATGACTTCCTCTCACATATTTATACATGGCTATCATGTCTTCTCTCAGCTGTTTCTTCTTCAGGCTAAACATGCCCAGCTCTTCAAGCCACTCCTCATAGAGCTTGTTCTCCAGAACTTTATGAAATTTCACCCTGAGTAAACCTTGTTTCCAGTTAACTATGGATGTCATGAAGCTGTTATAAACAGATCCTTTGTGGGGATGGGGAGGCAACTATCGAAAAATCCAGTAAAACAGTAAAAAAAAAAACATTTCCAAGCAGAGAGGCTCACTTTGTTTCTTGGAAACCTGTGAGGGGGCTGCTAGGAGGGGGGAGAGTGCCAATTTCCCACAGTACACCTGATGATCACTCATGGCACACTAGTGTGCCACGGCACACTGGTTGGGAAACACTGGTCTAAGTAATGTAATCCTCTTTGAAGATATAAATATGACATACGACATAGTAATTCACCAACATAATGCACATCACCTGCCAAATTGAAAATAAATAAATAAATAAATGTAATCAATCAATCATTACTAAAATTAGTTCTATCAAGTATTTTGATCAGGACATCTATGTGTTGTGGTATATGTTTTTTTTCTCATTGTGATGGCTTCCTTTCTTGCTTCTTTCTCTTGGAGAATTGTCATATCCACATTCCTTTTCATCAGTAACTATTGTGTATTAGACATAGTCAAAAGGTATCAGTACCCGCTTTGTACTGAGTAATGGTTCATTTATTGTAAAGACAAAAGACTGAGTCAAGGCAACTGTTTCTAAGAGCTGCCAGCAATAAAAAGTGCTCTTATTTATAATTTTTCCATTAAATAAACATAGAAGGTAAAGACAGACGGGGCAGCTTTAGGAAACTCTGTAGCCATATGGACAATTGTATATTGATATTTTCCTGTGGGAACAATCTATTTTGAAATAAGTTCTGCTTAACAAATTATTCTATATGTGCCATGTTGCAAATGGGGAATACTTTATCATTTTCTCAAACAAGTATCACAGCCAGTCAGAATAGAACTGTCTGCTTTGGTTATGTCACAGAAAGAAGTTGCTGAAGGCACAGAGTAACTGGAACTGGTTCCTTTTTGCATTCAAGGGCACCAACACAAGAGATCACTGTCAAGTCTGTAGGGATGCCAGTGGATATATACGAGAAGAAATAAGATACTGCCAGCCTTCTGTTGGCATTGCAGCACTGACTGATTGATGGCTATGAGAGTTGCCAGTCATTTTGGAGAACATACTGAATGTGCCACACATACCAAGAGCATGAGCAACGGCTGTCAGCATCACAAGTAACAAACCATGTTAGAAAGAAGTGACGGATGATTCTTTTAAACCAAAGTAATTAGGATTGTGACAACTTAATAACACCCAATCCCAAAGATATACGTAGAACCAAGTATACACATATTGGCATATGTTGCTGCTTAAGAGATGTCATTAGAAATCCTAGGTATGCTTGGTTTGTAGAATCATAGAATCATAGAGTTGGAAGAGACCTCATGGGCCATCCAGTCCAACCCCCTGCCAAGAAGCAGGAAAATTGTATTCAAAGCACCCCTGACAGATGGCCATCCAGCCTCTGTTTAAAAGTCTCCAAAGAAGGAGCCTTCACCACACTCCGGGGCAGAGAGTTCCATTGGTGAACAGCTCTCACAGTCAGGAAGTTCTTCCTAATGTTCAGATGGAATCTCCTTTCTTGTAGTTTGAAGCCATTGTTCTGCATCCTAGTCTCCAGGGCAGCAGAAAACAAGCTTGCTTGATCCTCCTTATGTCTTTCTTTCACATACTTGTACATGGCCATCATGTCTCCTCTCAGCCTTCTCTTCTTCAGGCTAAACATGCCCAGCTCTTTAAGCCGCTCCTCATAGGGCTTGTTCTCCAGACCCTTGATCATTTTAGTCACCCTCCTTTGGACACATTCCAGCTTGTCAATATCGCTCTTCAATTGTTTGTATTTAAATGTATTGCATTATTCAGTGTTGTTCGGTTTTTAGACAGTCAACTCAGGCTCTGTCTTCATGTACCCCAAAAATCATACTCACTTTGCATGGGCCGCTTTTATGCCACATGACATTTGTGATGATTTACATTCTTTAGCCCTTGAACCACTTTTAAAAGAATGGGCTTTTACCCCACATTCTGGCCAAAGATTTCAAGGAATTCCAGAGTGTTTGGTGTGTGTGACGGTCCCAATGATTGGCTTTGCATTAGAACTGGGGAGGGAGAGTTAGGGGCAGAATGGACTAAATGGTGAGAGGTGACAATGACCAGAGTCACATGATAGCTCCCACCAACAGGTGGACTTGGTCACAGTGGAATGTTTAATTTTAAATTTGTCACCATTTAAAAAATAATTTGGATGTGGATAGTCATAGTCAGTATACGCATATATCATTATTCATGCACCTCTGTATAACATGATAGCTAAAGACACTTTGGGTGGAAATGTGCATTTTCGCATTGCATGATGGGAAGGCGAAAAAAAACAAAACATTCAGTGCCGTGTGACTGGCTACCATTATCATGAATAGGAAGATTTTTTTTGCAAGCAAGCTCACATCAAAAGATACAAATGGCTGCTTAAGACAAAACCCCAGCATGATTGTATGGTGTGAACTAGTATAAGGTAAAGGTAAAGATTTTTCCTAACATTAAGTCTGGTCGAGTCCGGCTCTGGGGGTTGGTGCTCATCTCCATTTCTAAGCCAAACAGCCAGCTTTTTCCATAGACACATCCAGAGTCATGTGGCCGGCATGACTGCATGGAGCACTGTTACCTTCCTGCCGAAGCGGTACTTATTGATCAACTCACATTTGGATGTTTTTGAACTGCTTTGTTGGCGGAAGCTGGAGCTAACAGCGGGAGTGCACCCCCCCACCCCGCTCCCCGGCTTCGAACCACCAACCTTTTGGCCAGAAAGTTCAACAACTCAGTGGTTTAACCCACTGTGCCACCGGGGGCAGATCTGAAATAAGGATTTTTTTCCCAAGCCCTCAGGTAAGAACTTCTTGCCACATTCTTTGTTCATTATGCATACTAAGAGGCATGGCATGATTCTTGAATCCTGAATAGAAATGATTGATTAAGAGGGGAAACCTATCACTCATATTTTGGTTGCTCTTTTGTGCCAGAAGTCTAAGAAAGAAAACCACCGGGAATTCAAAGCTGCAGTAACCACTGCGGTTCATAATGCCTTTCTGCCTGGGAAAGAAAACCCAATAGAAATGATATCCCAGTGGCAGGGTGCCATGCAGTACACGATGTTACTCTGCAGAACAACCAGCTTCACCCAGAGGTTCTGCGGCTCTGTGTTTGTAAGCCAATGAAGACAGAGTGTTTCAAGGAGGTGATGAATTATTCTTCGGAGGGAGGACAGCAGCTGTACTCCTTGGTGAGATGCCTTCTGGCATGCTTTCCACCTATTTTCTGGGCTGCATCTAAACTGGCATTCACTTTCTTGTGAGGGGAAAGGAATAAAATAATAGCATCCATGACAAATTCCAGCAAAGGATAGGGTCAAAAGAATTAAAAAGGCAAAAGAAGGTGTACTCAAGATAAATTGGAATAGCATGTAAGAATAATATAGAGAAAAGACAATAAATGAACATTTGGCAATTATACTTGGTACACTGTAGAATTATTCTATGCCATCTGTAACTTTACTGCTGGATTGGGAGTCACAATCGGGAATGCAAGAACGAGGAGTAACTGACTTAGTTTACTAATTAAAGAGACATTCTGAATTTCTAATGTACACATAGAATGCCATGGTATGTTCAGATAGACATCTCACTGTAAAATTCACAAGAATTACTGAAGGAAGGGACAAATAACAAAGACAATTGGGCATCCATATAAGTAGATTCTGCATCCATAGCTTTAAAAGCCTTTGTTTTGCCATTTTGTATAAAGGGCACCATCTTACTATGCCATTTTATATAATGAGACTTTAGCATTCTGGATCCAAACCCCAGCAAATACCAAAGGCTCATTGCAATAGCCAGAATCCTTTATCATCTAATATTAACTAAATAATTTCTCCTGATTGACCCTCACAAAAATGATAAAAACATCTTTCAACTGTGCTCTGATCATTGGCAAAATGGCTATCTTTTTCCCTCATGCAGTTGATGCCTTGTAAAGTGAATCAGCGGGGAGTTACAATCATGACAATAGTACAAAAATCTTGACAAGGGGTGTACCGATGCTGTAGACTTAAAGTAGTTTGACACCACTTTAACTGCCATGGTACAATACTATGGAATCATGGAAGTTTTATTTTTGAAGTATCTTTAGCCTTTTCTGCCAAATAGTGCGGATGCTTCACCAAACTATTATTTCCACAATTCCATAGCATTGAGTCATAGCAGTTAAAGTGGTGTCAAAATGCATTAATTCATCAGGGCAGTTGTGTCCTAAATAGTGATCATTTATCATGAAAGTTACTGTTACTTTTACTAAGTAACTTGCCAAACCAGATGGAACTCGTGCCTTCCAGAGGGCCTGCAAGACGTTCCTTTTTAGGCAGGCTTTCAATCTAGGTGCCTCCTGATAATCCTGTCCATACCCTTGTGTTTTTATATATCCAAACTGTTTTTATGTGTATTTTATTGTTTTTATGTAAACCGCCCCAAGCCTGCAGGGAGGAGCAGTATATAAAAGTGAATAAAATAAATAAATAAATAAATAAATAAATAAACTCTACATATATTTATATATAGACCACTGTGATATATTTACTACTGGTAACACTGTGCAATACTTACACTCTAGCTTCTGTAAATAGAATTGTTCTTCAGGTTGCCTCCAAAGGTTATTGAATTTTCATTTCTATTATTCAAGGATATTGACATGATGTGCATTTCAGTGGTCTTAGCAATAAAGCTTTTTTTGCCACAATGGCCACTACTTCATATTGTCCTATAAAGCTTTATATGTCTTGGATAACACGCCCACTGTGCTTGGCTACTGGTTGTTGATTGTTTATGTTTTTATGATATTTTGTATATGTATTCTATTGTGCTATATTTTAACTCTGTTTGACTGGGCTTGGACCCCATGTAAGCCGCCCCGAGTCTCTTCAGGGAGATGGTGGCAAGATACAAGAATAAAGTTATTATTTATTATTATTGGATACATACTATCCAAAATATTATATCTCCCCATATGATCTTATCCATGTTTTGTGAACCTTGAAAATACTCTTTCTTTTGGTCCTAACATGCATATTTGGTGAGGATATGAGAGAAAGATTTCTCAATTGCTCTTCCTGGGCAGTGGAAACTCTGCTTTTTCGACCTTCTCTCTTTCCCCTGGCAAACAAAGATAGGCTTTTGGCCACTAACATGGTACTAAAAAAGATTTCTAATGCAATATGTTATACTTATTTTCCTTACTAATGCTGTTTTAAATGCTTTCAAACTTTCAATTCAGTGTTGTGTTGATGTGATGATTGATTGCTTTCAGCGTGTTCTTTTTAATCTGTTGTAAACTGCCTTAGGTTCTGCATTGGGAGAGAAGAAGGATGTGACATAAAATAATTAATAAATAAATATGAACATCTGCAGGTATCTCCTCCCTCATTCTATTTCAGGATGTCATCCAGACGTTTGTGGTGGGCAAATCTGTCAGTTTTGCTTTCTCTCACATTCAGATTTTTGTGAATTAAGCTAAATGAAAAATGAAGGTGAAGAAAATTCTCACAACTGTTAGTCACGACTAAGGTAGACAGTGAAGTCTTACATTCTCTCCTCCACTATCTGCCAAATGATAGCCTATTTGCAGACACTAGCCTGATGCAATCATCAAAGCGATGCAGATACGTTATGAGGTAGACAAAAGAAAGGGAGAAAACTCCTACCCAGCCCCAAATCAACCATAAAACACACTACACTAAGAATAAGAGTGTCAGTCAAGCTGCAATTATCCATAGTTGCATGTGAGGGGGCAGCCTTATCTTAGATAGCCTGTGACCCCAACCTCACGCCTTATCATATTCTGTTGCCTTACACCATGGAGGCCATCAAAAGGGAACCGTCCTCTGCAGAAACTTTTGCCATCCATGTCTGAGTATACAATTCTAATGAAGACATGTAGACTTCATAAAAGATTGCATACACTTTCTCCATTGGTTCACCTAATAAGAATATGACACCAACAAGGATGTCAGTTGGCCAATATAGCTACTTTCCCCTTTTATATTAATATATTTTTAATTCATCATGTTCATCGAGGTGACTCTAAAGAGACATATAAACATATGCACTTTCATTTTATTTCCAAACACACAAATTTTCCCACATCCTCTTCATTTGGATTTTTTTGTCTGCTGAATCTCATCTAAAACAGTAAAAAATTTAAAAACACACTAGTCATACTTCAATTTTTTTAATGTTTTAGATGAGATTCAGCAAACAAAAAATCCAAATGAAGAGGATGTGTGTTTGTGTGGGGGGGTGAAGGATAGAGTTAGGAAGCAAAGTGACACCTCATAAAGTCACACAATCCCTACTCTGACCAGATTGAGGTATGTAATTCTGCACTATGCTTCTTCTCAAAGTTAGCAATGAGTAATTTAAGGAATTTTCTTCCTGTAGTGTCAAAGTCATTGGAAACCATGTGGGAGTTTTTCTGTGCAGAATGAGCAGAAGCAGCTTTTTTTCTGTGCTGTAGATGTCATTTTCTAGGACTGTGCGATCAATGAAAAAAATGTTTCAAAACTCATTAAAAATTAGGGGGTTCCAGTGTTTTATTTCTAAAGTGTTTCTAAAGTGTCGTTAGTGAAAATTTTGTAACTATAATGAGAGTAACGAAATTTCATTACTTTTCGTTATAGTAATTGCAGAATTGGGGAAAATTCAGGGGCCCCTTTCCCCCTCATTTTTACAGGTATTGGGGTGAAACTTGCTACAATGGTAGAACACATTTACCACTGTTAGCCCATCAAGTTTCAGAATATTTCACTAATCCACAGATTTGTGGGAATTTTCAAAGTTTTTATAAACAACATTTTTTAAACAAATAACGACTATCTCCTTGAATTTTATATACAATGACACAAGATAACAGGGGATCATCCCCCCGCAGCACAGATATTTACTTACTAGAAGTATTGGTCAGCCCTCCTTTTTGCAGATTCAACAATTTATCAGAACTCTGGCTGGCTGCTACTACAGAGGGACAAATCTCTCCCCAATCCTGATTGGGGCTTTTTGATGCTGAGCGGAATTCTGGGAAATGTAGTTTAGGGCAGAGTCTTTTGAATTTTCTGGCATAGGGCTCCTCACCTTCCCAAACTGCATTTCCCAGAATTCTGTGCTTTCTCAGTCTCTTTCCCAGTGAACTCTGCTTTCTCCCTGCTTCTTCCCTCTCCTAATGGCAAGATGCAATTAATTTTAAGAAGAAAGGCAGCCTTTTTGGTTTTGCTTTGTTTCCTTACATTGAAAATAAAGCTGACTTTGGGAAGGTTCTGAGATTTACAACATTCAAATGAAAAACCAGTGGGTAAGTTTCAGTTTTTGGTGTAGGTCATGCCCACATGTTGGATATCATGCTGTAAGTATGAATTTAACTAATTTGGTACAACTTTGGATGACTAACAAAAAAAACTGCACACCCCTACTATTGTCTATGAGGAAAATAAATTTCAGCACAGAAATATAGTGCCTAGGACAGGTTCATTTGTTTCACAGGTTCCTTTAAGACAGGGCCCAAAATGCAGGCCCTGTTGGACTTTTACCTGAGACTTCCAAGTTGCAAGGAAGGAAGAAGAAGGGAGAAGTAAGAAAATATTTTGGGAAAGGGAGGGAGAGAGAGAAGAGAAACAGAGAGAAAAAAAGAAAGAAGGAAAGGTTTGGGAGGGAGAGAGAGAGAAATTAATAAAGTGACTGTGTGAAACCTCAGGTAAAAGAAAAATAATTTGAGATAAAGCAGGTAAATCCAGCTTTGTTCTGAATTATTTACATATCTCATTATATTCAGGTCTTCCTAAAAGGCCCGGCTCTAATGGGCTATGGGCCCTGTGGGGACAGGCTACTGGGACTGCCTCCACAGTCCAGTAGTCTGTCCTCATAGCCTCATTCACTTTTTAAGGCCCCATGATCCCTGAGAAGCAAAGAACGCACCATCCCCCTCCCCAACCCCCATGAAAACCTTAAAAATAAAGAAAAACTTACTGTGTTGCCATGAAGTTGTTTCATCTGCCCACCAGCACATACAAATGATGGGCCAAGAGTCAGCGGCGCAGACACAATTTCCCCTCACCTTGGGATTTTTATGTGCCAGGAGGGTTGCCGGAGCAGCCTCATGGTGACCCAGTAGGTTTTCTTTATTTTTAAGGCTGGGGGGGGGGGGTTGGAATGGCATCACCCACCTGGAGAAGCCTGAGTTTTGGGGGGAATATGAGGACTTAAACCCACTTCGGGACAGCTTTCTTTAAATCGCCCCGAGCCAGACGGGAGTGGCGACGAACAAATAGAAATTAATAAATTAATAAATAATAAATAACTTGCTCCAAAGTGTGTTTAAGTCCAGTCTGGAAGCACCCACAATCTATTACATGCTGGGTCCTTGGTAATATATGATATCCATGAAGGCCAACTTTTCCCACATCCCTGCAATCAACAGGAACACTGGAGGATTCACACTACAAAGTGATCCTTACTATATGGAGGCACACTATGTTGACCAGTTTCAAGCATTATAGCAGCTTGTGGTGTTTGTACAAATAGATATGGCAAATGCACATATATAGTTGGGGGAATAAGTACCACAGTGTCTCTTTACAGTGTGTAAATGGGCTGAATTCACACAGAGAGTTTGCTCACCTCCAGGTGCCTTCCGTGGAGCTGTTGGTGTTAACTTGTCACTAAACGGGAGTAGCAGAACATTTTTCATGTAAGAAACACAGAATTACACAGAGATACAGGTATTTCTCAGACTGCTAATAATGATCTATAGGAGGAAACTTCTGGGTAATAAATACTAACCCTAGAGCATACACATTCATTCTACTACCACTCAGTTCTCTCATCAATTTCAAGCTTTCAATCACTGTGTGACTCACATATAGTGAAAGAAAAATTGTTCGGCTACACGAGAAGAGTATAAATATTACATTTTACTTGTTATCATAATTAACTGCATGCTTCAAATATTTCTTTCTTGTTTGCTTTCACAATTGGTAGAATAATTTACCATTAATAGAATTAAGATGTCTTTCTTTAAGAAAAAGAAGAAAAATGCTTTAAGAATATTTTCTTGCTGATACATATTTTACAGGCTCAATGCTCATATTTTCATGTGGAAAAAATATGAGAAATTGTAGATATTTTTAATCTGGAAGCCATATATTTAATTTCTTTCTTTTTATTATGCTGGAGACGCACAAAAATGAGCAACCAAAGATAAAAGGTTTTGATTACACACACACACAAAAAATGAATGTTTATATTCTGTATTCTAAAGTTCAAAAAGAAGGAAGTGAGTAGAATTGTGGTCTGGAGTCAGATATTGTACTCCTGGGAGAAGATACTAGTGGTTTAGAAGCCTGAAAACACTTGGATATCCCTTTGAGGTATCATTTGAGATGGGGAAGCCGGGGGGGAAGGGGGAGAGAAGAGAGGCCTAACTGTCCCTTTCACTTTTAAACATCTCACTAACATTTCACTATGGGTGTAGGTCAAATATGGTTACAAAATGAATCCAACTTCAGTAACTGATTAGAACCACTAAACTCCTGAAAGGTTCTAGCAAGGAGGGGTAAAGTAGATTAAGCAGTAAAAAGTGAGAAAACTGAAACAAATGATAATAGTTTCACTCAGTGCTAGAATAGCTCAGACCATTAAGAAGCAAGCAGATGTAGATGGAAGAGTATTCCGTGCTGTACTGCTTCCCAAATGCTGGAGTTGGTTTGAAGCCAGTTTATTTTTATTTTATTTTATTTGTTTCCAAGACTGCATCTGGCCCAGCATTGGTATGGCTCCCTCAGCTATAGCCATATGTTCCCTTCTCACTCCCCCTATTGATGTCACAGGTTTTCCTCTGCCCCTGGAAGACGAGGATATTATTTCCTGTGGTCACATAGGATGCTATCAGGTGAAACTTACTGTAACCTTCTGGGACTATTGTTAACCAACGCTTCAAGGTACAGTGGTGCCCTGTGCTGTGCATAATGCGTATAAAACGGCATTGTTTTTTTCCATCTCTCCCCCCGCTCCGCCCCCGCATGCAATTGTCAACAGTAACACTGTTATTATTTCACTGACAATGCACTTAGGTGGGCTTGGGAGTTAGTTTATTACAGCTGACAGTTTATTTTATACAGATGCTGTTGATAGCTATGTCTTCTTGAAAAGGACACGCCACCGCTTGGAAGTGTTACTTTTTAAGAAAGCAATTCCTAGAGTCTTATCTGGCTATTCAAAGATAACTGAGTCCCCTTCTACACTACCATATAATCCAGATGATCAAAGCAGATAATCCACACTATCTGCTTTGAACTGGATTATATGAGTCTATACTGCCATATAAAACAGTTCAAAGTAGATAGACTGGATTTTATTTGGCAGCGTAGAAGGGGCCTGAGGGAAAGAGGTGATGGTACAGTAAATGCAAGGATTGACTTTTGGTTGTGTTGGCTTTGTACTGTCTCAAATGATGTTCTGACACTCCTTAACATGAGCAACACTTTAGAAAATGCTGATGCAGTCTTCTGAGTCAAAGGTCTGCACCTGCCCAATTTATGGAAATTCTGGGTTGCCATGGTTTGCGTGCTACCATTTTCCTGAAGAATCCTGGTCACGTCCTATTTTTGAATGTTTTCCTTGGAGGCAGGGAGAAATCATTAAATCAGGGGTCCTCAAACTAAGGCCCAAGGACCGGATACGGCCCTCCAAGGTCATTTACTTGGCCCTCGCTCAGGGTCAGCCTAGGTCTGAAATGACTTGAAAGCACACATCAACAACACATCAGCCTAAAGCAGGTCCACACTTCCTATTGAAATACCAATAAGTTTATATTTCTTAAAATTGTTCTTTGTTTTAATTATTGTATTGTTTTAAGTGTATTTTTGCACTAAAAATAAGATATGTGCAGTGTGCATAGGTATTCATTCATGGTGTCCCCCCCCCCCCCCCAATTATAATCCAGCCCTCCAGCAGTTTGAGAGACTGTGATCTGGCCCTCTGTTTAAAAAGTTTGAGGTCCCCTGCATTAAATGCACAATTTCATCTCTGTGAAAGCCCCTAGAGATATGATTTCCTTTTTCAGATCAGTTTTATTTATTTATTTATTTCCAACATTTCTACCCCACTCTTTTCTACCCCTGAGGGAGGACTCAGAGCGACCTAACAAAAGGCACAATTCGATGCCAACATAATAAATACAATATAAAACCAAAAACATACAGCATTAAAATACATTAAAATACAATTAACATTAATACATAATACACATTCTC
This sequence comes from Anolis apletophallus, assembly GCA_030556195.1. NCBI lineage: Eukaryota > Metazoa > Chordata > Lepidosauria > Squamata > Anolidae > Anolis > Anolis apletophallus. The sequence goes on along the minus strand of JARBWK010000007.1, from coordinate 65,391,720 downwards.
TTAAGTTAAAACAGTATTTCATCCATAACAGGAGCATTGAGCCATATCCCTCAACTTGCCATTACAAATCCAGTCCAATGTGCTGCATTGTGCTAATGTGCAAACGCCCGGTCCCACAGCCAAGATTTCACTTTTTTCCTGAATGCCAGGAGGGATGGGGTTGATCTTATGTCACTTGGAAGCGCGTTCCACAGATGGGGAGCCACCACCGAGAAGGCCCTATCTCTCGTCCCCACCAACTGTGTTTGAGAAATTGGCGAGAGCAGGGCCTCCCCAGATGATTTTAAATTACGAGGTGGGAGGTAGAGGCTGATGCGTTCAGACAAGTAAGCTGGGCCAGAACCGTATAGAGCTTTAAAGGTCACAACCAGCACTTTGAATTGAGCTTGGAAATGGACAGGCAGCCAGTGGAGCTGACACAACAGTGGGTGGTATGCTCCCTGTATGTAGCTGTATTTTGCGTTGTGCTTGACATCTTGTCAAGAAAACCCTATTATAGGTTTGCCTTAGTGTCAATATAAGTCAGAAGTAACTTGAAGGCACACAATAACAGCATCGAATATGGAAATATGTGCCCATGTGATTCACAATTCTCACCCTATGGTGATAATAATAATAATAATAATCTTTATTTATACCCCGCCACCATCTCCCCGATGGGGACTTGGGGTGGCTTACATGAGGCCAAGCCCAATAACACAATACAATAAATGAAATGGTAGATGATGTGGAGGTGGAGACAGAGAGCTGACAGAGAGAGCCTGTCCAGGAACCACATACTCATTCTCGACTCTTCATAAGATTGTGAGCAAAGCTTTCAGAGATGTGGTCAGGCTTTTCCAGTGCAAGATAGGTTGAAGCTAGCATGTCAACCTAAGCATATAAAAGAGGATTTGTGCTTCAGATCCTATCCCATATGCTTAGGATTTATTATTTCTCTGTATTAGGCTTCCTCCCAAACTAGTTAAAAGAAGCATATTTAACTCATTATGCTCACTAGACCACATTATGAAGCATTGCTGCTGAAAAAGCTCTACTGGAGCTATATAGCACAAATGCTTGCCTACATAACAGCCCATCTTATGGAGAGTGTGTGATTGCATTTGTTTGTTGTTTTCAGATAGCTGCTAGAAAGTAATTTCGTTTTCTCTCATTGCCGCAGCAAACAGAATTTGGCATAAACATTTGGATGTACTCGCTTAACGGCTTTCCCATCTACTGAAGTTTCATTAGGGAGCCATGTGCCTTCGCAAAGGATGAATGGTTTCATTAGCACCGAGACTAATAAACTTATAAAAGTTAATAATGTGAATATGTTTGATTTGTAATTATGCACATAGACATTAAGAACCACCAAAAAGCCTATTTAATAATACCCAGATTTTTCTAGGCTTAATACAGGTGGGATAGCATGGATTGCTCTCAAATAGCATGTGGTATGCACCAATTTCTTTCCTTTCTTTGTCTCAGGCCCCTTCCATACTGCTGTATATTTATTTATTTATTTACCCTATTTATACGCCACCTTTCTCTTCCCTGAAGGGGACTCAAGGCAGTTTACATAGAGGAAATTATTCAATGCCTTAAAACACATACAGTTTCAAAAAATTAAAATTAAATTAATAGATATTAAACATTTTAAAACATTACATTCCATATTAAAATCACACCATCCATAATTGTAGTCCAAGCCCTTTCATAGTCATTGCACATATTCCACATTGAACTGGATTATATCACAGTGTGGACTCAGATAATCCAGTTCAAAATAGACATTGTGGATGATCTGACATGATGTTCAGGTTATAATATATGGCTTTGTGAAAGGGCCCTCAATTTCTAGGCCTTTTAGAATTTGATAGCTGAAGATGGTCTGTTTGCTAATGTGGAACAACCAATGCTTAACTTCTGTTGCCAGAATGATATCAGAATCAGAATAATAACTCAGTTGAACTCAGATGATCCTCATTCTCCCACATGGGTCATGTACAGGAATTATAATTATGGGTTCTATCTCCAAATTGGACTAGATCTAAATAACCAACTGCATTTGACCAGACCTAGAATTAAGAAGCCACCCAGGATTAGCTGCACTGAACTGGATTCTATGAGATTGTAGCTCTAACCTGGGTCTTAAGGACAGCATTTAAAAATAGGCACTTCAATAGGCACATTAGCTGAAGAAGATCATAACTCAAACAATTACAGATAATAGAGTTGTACTGATACAGGAAAGACTCGGTGTGTATTTTGCTTAGGGATGGAAAGAGTATTAAAAATATTTCAAAAATGGCAAATAATGGTTTTCGAGTTTTGTGAAACCATGACGAAAAGTATCCTGGACTAATGAAAATGTTCATAGTTCAGGACTTATTCTGTGAAAAATTTTCATGTGATTATTTTGTGCTGAAAACAGCATTTTCTACATAAGAAATAATATTTTTGCTTTCAAATATTATTCTCTGCATAGAAAATGCTGGAAGATTCCTAGGAACCTTCCCAAATTCTTATCCAGTTAATTGGCTGTGTAAATGCATGTGTATGGATGTTGTAGTGATTAGTGTGTTGTGCTGTCACAGAAAATCTAGCACAGTAACACTGAGGGCCATTCCAGACAGGTCCGATATCTCAAGATCTGATCCCAGGATTTCTGTTTATCTCAGATTAACAGTGCGGACTCATACAATCCATTTTAAAACAGCAAACCTGGGGTCATATCCTAAGATATAGGGCCTGTCTGGAAGAGCCCTGAGAGAGTTTTTCCAAATTCATGTTGGATTTTGACTTTAGCAACAGCAGCACTAATGTTTAGAACATCCCCACTGAATAAAATAAACTTTATACCACAATATGGCCACTGTTTTAATGCTGATTGAAAGATAAACAAATATTTGCTTCTGGACTATTACTGGCATATCACCAGATTTCACATGCTCATCTTTTCTAGAAGTAGGTCATCATTTATTAGAAGGTAGGTCATCAGTTATTAGAATGTAGGTCATCAACTGTCCTTAATATCTCTAGTTACAACTGAATGGTAATTTGAAGTCATGCACTATGCAGAACATTCTTTCCTTCCGGAAAGCTCTGAAGACCCTGCTCTTTCAGCAGGCGTTTGGAGTGCGATGAGCCCAAGCCCCACCACTTATTGCCTTTATGTCCTCCTGTTTGACATTGTGTTTATATTGTATTATTTTGTTAGTATATGGCCCCTATGTTTTATTGCACTCTAGATGTGCTTTTAACTGTGTTTTTAATGCTGTTTTATTCCACTGTTTGCTGTTTTATTCCACTGTTTTGCAAATGTGTTGTGAGCCGCCCCGAGCCTCCGGGGAAGGGCAGGCTACTAAGTGTGAATAAATAAATAAAATGAAAATGCTACGTGTCTGTATAGCTGCAATGAAAAACATACATAAACCATGTTTTTTGTTTTATGATTGGGATCACCTCACTCTTGATTCATTCCCCTCTCCATATACACAAGCAAACATCTGTGTATTATAGCCTCCTTTCTATAAATGCCACATTTCCCTGCATGGAAATAGGTCCGGTGATGGAAAGCCAGAAATTCAATATAATGAACGAACTTAGAATAGTTCATATCCTTTAGTGATGAAAATAATGAACAATAACTATAATTTGTATCATGGATAATTTATCAGTTGTGCAAACAAAGTAAGAACAGAGACTGGTTCCCTTCAGTTCTACCAAAGAGAGAACTTGTCGCACCTTACTAAGCTTCATGCTAACAAATAACCAAGCTACAGCTGCAGAAATCAGAAATGCATTTGTTACTTTCTCAGGTGCTGCAATGGTATATCAATTATGCTAATTTCACATAAATCACCCATCATGTAGTGGCACTTCATTCTTGACGATATCAGGTAACTAATGTTGTGAAGCTAGTGTGCCCATTCTGCAAGTGCCAGAATTAAGGTTTAGTAACTGCACAGAAGCAAAACTGTAAACATATTGAATCCAGGTTTATTGTAAATAATTGCTGTCAAGTCAATTTCAACTTATGGCAATCCCATGAATGAGAGTCTACCAAATTAACAGCCCTGACCAAATGTGGTAAATTGAACACTGTGGCTTTCTTGATTGAGTCCATCCCCTTCCAATTTGAAATTACTCCTTTCTGACTCTCTTCTAGCTTTCCTCATCTTTTTTCATGAGTCATGTCTAAACAGGATCTTGGTCATAATGGTTTCTAGGGTGTATATAGACCTTTTTGTCTTTTTGGCAGTTTAGGGTATCTGTAAGAACCTCATCACATGGAGGTTAAGAAGCTAGGGAATAGTGGGGAAAACCATGGGTCAGCAAAACGCTGTGTTCCCTTACCATCATGGGTCATGGAATCCCTTTATAGTGATTAGCTAAGACTGCGGTTAAGATGATCTGTGCCTGGTAAGTGTATGCTACACCAGATAGGCCAGGACAGAGAAATTAACTCACCAGATTGAAGATAAGTCAGATAGGTTTATTACAATTTGGTCAAAAAGGATACAAATACAGCAATTTGCTTCAAAATATACAAGCATAAACATAGCAAAAAATAAAAGACATTTTATACAGTTCTGACAGCTAGTCATACTTCCCACTTCCTCCCTTGATTGGCTGATAAAAAAGGGCAGGCCAGGATCCTTGCCAAGATTGGTTGGGAGAGATAATTGCTGCCGGGGATTGGTCAGAGTGAAGGACCAATCAGCTGCAAGGATGCCCCTTAGAAGGGTACAATCTGAGGAAAACAAATGATAAAGATACGTTGATGAGCTTTTGATTAGCTCAGATGTCCAGTTCCGTACCAAACAAAGATATGGATATTAGGAAACAAAGGTTCAAGACTCAAGAAACAAAGGTGGTGGCAACATGCCAGTTGTTCAGGGAAGCACAGAGAAGACGCTTCTTGACCTCCATGTGATGATGTCATAGAACCCTCATCAAGTACCGCATTTCAAATTATTTAATTTTTTCCTATCTGCTTTCATTTCTGTCCAGCTTTCATAACTATACATAGAACTTGGTAATGCAATGGCATGGACAATCCTGACTTTGGGATTTAATCTTCTGTTATATTTAGTACTTTTTAATAGTTCCTTCATGAATATTACTCCATGTTCTGGTCTTCATCTGATTTCTTGATTGCAGTCTCAATTCTGGTTCATGACCGAGTCAACATATGGAACATTTTTAACTATTTCACTGTCTTCATGCAATTCCATTAAGTGATGATCCAGCAGCCTGCAATTATGGTTGCTTTCTTTTTAATGGAAATGCATCCCTGCCCTACAGGCACCTTTGCACATTACAGACACCCTCAAACATTCACAAAGATGGAGAAAATGCTGTTATAATTACTGAGATTTTTAAAATGTAGATTGGATTCAAGGATTGTTTACTCTCCAGGCACAAAGCATTAACTAAGTGATAACTCCATACCACCAAAGAGTAGCTAAGTTTCTGAGAGAGTGCAATAACACTATGAAGAGATTATGTCTTCATCTCAAGTAACAATGTATTTAATGCACTCTTAGAATTGTCATATGAAAGTTTAGAAATTAAAAAGAGTAATAGTATGAAGGTCCTGTTCAATAATATGAGGGTTTTATTATGGCCATGCTATTCTGGACACCAATAGCTTGTTCTCTGTAGTCTAGTGCCAGTATAAACATGCACATCTTGTGAGTAGTACAAAAATGTTTCTGTTCTCTCACCTTAACATATCACTCCCGGCATGAGTTGTGAGTAAAAAGTGAGAATAGACAATCATTGGGGAATACATGGGGAAAGATGGAATGTGTGTTTTGGGTTACAGCTTCCAGAATCCTCCAGTTAGCAAGGCTTTAGAGTTCTGGAAGTTGTATTCCAAAAAGAAAATATGTTCAATCTCTGCTGAAGAATGTGGGCTTCCTCTGAACTTGGCATTGCTGTTGGTGGTAATGGAGGTGGAGGAGCAGCTGAAGATGAGTGGCTATAGCAGGGGCCCTCAAACTTTTTAAACAGAGGGCCAGGTCACAGTCTCGCAAACTGTTGGAGGGCCAGATTATAATTTGAAAGAAACATGAATGAATTCCTATGCACACTACACATATCTTATTTGTAATGCAAAAAACCCCAACAACACTTAAAACAATAAAATAATCTAAATGAAGAACAATTTTAACAAATATAAACTTATTAGTATTTCAATGGGAAGTGTATCTCTGCTTTTGGCTGATGAGATAGAATCGTTGTTGTTGTTGTTTGCTTTCAAGTCATTTCAGACTTAGGTTGACCCTGAGCAAGGGCTGGGTAAATGACCTTTGGGGGGGGGGCATAAGCGACCCTCAGGCCTTAGTTTGAGGACCACTGGGTTATAGGGAAAGAACATTGAAATAGAGACTTGGTGGGGGTGGTTGCTGTAGAAGTTGGGGGCATCCTAGCAATGTGAAACTATGCTGTTAACTCTTAGGGTTAGTAGTGTTTATTAGGCATGAGAAAAATGAAACGGAAATTAAAAGAAATCGTAAGTGATTCGTATGTAATGGGCCTTTCAAGTTTATACGGATCGCAAGGCCAATCCCGGAAGTGGACTTTCTTTTACGCACCCCCTGGGCCCAAAATTTCGTTAGATTATTAAATATTTCGGATGTCCCCCAACAGGTAAATGTCCCCCCTCCAAAGTAGCTTTGCAGACATAACTCACAGTGAAATCGGGGCCTTTCCATGCTTGAAGCCTAATTAGAGTGGAAGGCCTCCTCCAGGAAGTGAAAAGGGAGCCGGAAACCATAGAGAGCCCGAAATCGGGACTCCTAGAGGGGCTGGAGGACTGTCGAAAAAAGCGATTTAAACACCCAGGAAGGGGTTTAAATAGAAGAACAGAGTAGGAGGACATAAGAACTGCTGAGAGAAGGGCAGCAGGAGTGAAAAGAGCATGGAGAGGAGAAGGAAGAGTTCAGAATCAAGAAAAGCCATAGAGTTCCAACGGAGGTCCTAGACTGCTATGGTAAAACTGAATGGGGAAAAAGATGGAGTGAGGAGAACTCTACAGATTAGCAAGGCCTGCACCAGAGGTAGGCCTAGGCATTTATTTAATAATATTAATAATAATAATATATTAATGCATTATATGTGTCCCTGCAAAGGAACCCTGTCCTTTAATAATATTAATAATAATAATATATTAATGCATTATATGTGTCCCTGCAAAGGAGCCCTGTCCTTTAATAATATTATTAATAATAATATATTAATGCATTATATGTGTCCCTGCAAAGGAACCCTGTCCTTTAATAATATTAATAATAATAATATATTAATGCATTATATGTGTCCCTGAAAAGGAACCCTGTCCTTTAATAATATTATTATTAATAATAATATATTAATGCTTTATATCTCCCTGCAAGGAAACCAAGGGAAATGTTGCCCCTTGATTTGCCTGTGTTTAAAACAGTATCAGTCCTGTTTCCCTGCTTTGCCTACTTTAGAACTACTAACGAATTTCGTAAGTAATTAAGTTACATTTCGAAATTTTTGGGAATTTTTTGTAAGTCTTTGATATACTAATAAAAAAAATCCCCCCCCCCCCATTTGATTTACGATTCACCATTTTAGGATTCTAAACCATGCCTAGTGTTTATCCTGTGATAATGCTGGAGGAAGGAATTAATTTGCTTCTTGTGTTATTCTCATTTAAATAAAAATCCACCTCCTAAAGGTATTATATCACGAGAGAGAAAATACAGCTCCTTTTTTCTCATGTCTATATTCCCAGGGCCCCAGTTGAGTTAAGAGGGGCTTTGTGTAAGGATTCATATCGAAAAGTAAGAGGTAATGTTTAAAACTCATTTTTGCAAGGTCACTTATTTGTAAACTCTGAAGCTCCATAGCTGTTGTTACAGTTAAGGTCCACTGAGCTTAATGCAATCTTTCCTAATGCAACCAAACTGCAGTCGGCCCTCTGTATCCATGGATTCTGTATTCACAGATTTCACTATCCACAGATTGAAAATATTTTTTTAAATCTAAAAAGCACACCTTGATTCCCCATTTTATATAAGTGGCACCATTTTACTAAACCATTGTATATACATGGGTCTTGAACCTACACAAATGTTGCTGTCTCTCGCGTATGTGTGTGTATTTGTGTTCTGAAACCAAACCCCAGAAGTTATGAAGAGGCCACTGCATATGATTTTCCACAAGGATTCAGCCAGCCCCTCCTCCCAAACTTGGTACCAGATATGTTGAGCTACAAGTTCTCATTATCCTAAGCTGGATATTTTGAGTTGCAGTTCCCTTTTACCCTCTACGGTTTGCCCAGTTTTTTTGTCTATGTTCTTTACATGTGTCATGGACTGACCCCAGAAAGGATCCTTAGGATCCCTGCTGAACAAGAGGTTCTGGGAGTTTTAACCCAGAAAAGTAACTTTTCCAAATTCTGATAATAGGTTTCTAACTGTGCCATCTCCATAATATGCTAGGTTTTGATTGCTGGAGCAACACAGTTGCGGCACAGAATGTTACCGATCTACATCATATTACTCAAGATAGATGGTGATCGAGAGGAAGGAGATGGCAATTTACTTTCTACACTATCATTGTCATGTCCCCAGTAAAGATGATGTTGGCATAGAAAGTTAACTGCCGTATCAGTTGCTCCAATATTAGTTTGATGTTTTTCAATGCTGTCAGGCCAGTGTGGAGAGTGACCACTTAATAGAATAAACACTCTGCATTTCACAATTCTGTTGAAAATGTCACACAGATATTCCCAAGCAGTAAATATTAGAGTTGCAACTTTTTGTTCTAATGGAAACATTCATTTTTCTTTGTCAAAATACAGTCACTTATGCTGCACAGTCCTTAATGAACCACTAGCTTCAGTGACTTTCTTTAACTTGAAGTCATAATATGGATGATTTAAACTCTGCTGCTGATTTGTTTTTACACATGGTAAAGGGTCGATCCAGAAACATTGTTGCTTGAAGTGAAGGACAAAATGGTACTCCAGTCCAACTCCTGAGCTAAAGCCAACTTGACTGGTAATGGAAAGTTTGGGAAGCTAACCTTGCCTAATATTAGGGATTGCTCTGTTATGTTAAGGTCAGCACTTAAATGTCAAAATTATCAGGGGTAAGAAAAAGCACACCAGCAAATGTCATAATGTGACTAAATAGGGAAAAATTATAACATGTATCATACTTCTGAACACTTTAGGTGGAAGAATTGCATTTTTAATATGTCAAATATCTACCAAAGGCCTTTTGACAAACTATGACACAAATGTAAGTTGAAAGAAAATTGCTGGTGTATCATGATCATCATTGGTCTTGTTAGAACTACATCTGTACATTAACAATAATAATTTTAAGAATTATTTCTGGAGAAGTGAAATCATCTGATCAACAAAAGTGTAAGGCAGCATAGAATGTCTCCTTAATCCCTGATCTGCCTTCTGAATGTATTTGAAAGCCCCTTCCTTCATGAAAAAGGCTATGGTAAGCATAGAAGTGGCTTGCTTTCATTTTCAGTGTAATAAAAAGAGTTTTGTAAAGTGAGCGATTTGCAGAGTTCTCCAACTTGCTTAAAAGGTTAGTTGTAATCCCCAGAGGCTTCTGCAAGTACTAAAATTCTCTTTTTGCTATTTTTTCCCTAGTGGGCGAGAACCTAACATATGACACATTGACTGCATAATCTTCTCTCTCTCTCTCTCTCTCTCTCTCTCTCTCTCTCTCTCTCTCTCTCTGTGTGTGTGTGTGTGTAGAGGTACTCCTGGTCAGTTGGAAAGTAAATCAGGGAATAGGGATTCAGCCTGAGCTGGAAGGATTACACTCCCCCTGAAGACACAAGTTCACAGTTTGGGATTCCTCCTGGACCCAGCAATGAACCTGAAGGCCCAGGTGTTGGTGGTGACCAGGAAGGCCTTTGCACAATTAATACTTGCATACACCAAATGCATCAGTTCCTTGAGAAGTCGGATATGACCACGGTGGTACATGCTTCAGTTACATCCCGCCTGGATTACTGTAATGTGCTCTTGTATGAAGCTGCCCAGGCCCTGAGCCACCTAGAAGGCTCTTTTCTCAGTTCCACCTCCATCTCAAGCACGGTTGGTGGGAACAGGAGAGCGGGCCTTCTTGGTGGCTGCCCCTTGACTCCAGAACTCTCTGCTCAGGGAAGCCAGAATGCCCCCTTTGTCCTGTCCTTCCGTTAGCAGGCTAAAACCTTTTTATTCAGGCAGGCTTTTAAAGATGACAGTGTTTAAGTTCAATTCAGGGGTTGCTGTAGTTTTTAACTTTGAATATGTTTTAATGGGTTTTAACTAGGAATTTTTAAAACACTATATTCAATTCTGTTTTAATGTTTGCATATTGGTATATTTTAAATTTTATGCTAATGCTTTTGTGTTAAACTGCTTTGATCCTCTTTGGGAGAGATAAAGCGGGGTATTAGTAATAATAATAATAGCCCTGAAATCACTGTTGAGTTATTGTGATCTCGTGAATGTCATAGGGTTTTCTTAGGCAAGGAATACCGAGAAGTGGTTCTGCCAGTTCCTGTCTCTGAAATATAGTCAACAGAATATGCTACCTACTACCAGTCTTCCTATTCAAGCACAAACCAAAGCTGATCCTACTTAGCTTCCAAGATCAGACAGGATCTGATATCTTCAGAGTTTTAGGCTTAGCCCTGCCTTAAAAAGTAGTTTGAAGAATTACTGAGATATTGTATGTGAAGTCCTTTGATTCATATGCATTCCAGATTTAACTCCATTGTGCGAAGCAATAAAATGCTCTACAATGCCACTTTCCCAACAAAACTATGAAAAATGTTGCAATGCTTCTGCTGGTATCTGTTGACTTTCTATTCTGTCCCTTAATATTCAGATGTAATTACAGGAAGAGTGCCTAATCCACACTGAAGCAAATATGGGAAAACAGCCTACCTTGCATCAAACAATGTAGTATAGAGAAAAACTGTAATTGGGGCATCTGGAGGAGTTCCCTGAAGACAATGCCTTTGGAAATCCACTGTAAAGGATAAGTCAACAATTATATAAATCACTTCTGAAACCTTTCATTTTTCCTCCCCTCTTCTCTACTGTTAGAGTACCATTACCTATTGGGTTACCTTATTAGTACAGAATTAATACTTCTGGTAAAGGGGATTAACAAGATGAAATAGCTCAGAAGGGAATGTTAAAGTGATGTCATATCATAACAACATAGCACAATAGATGTTAAGTACATGTCCAGCTTTGCATCATTAATTTTACTTCTATGTTAGGTTTCAGAGGATAAGTTCTGGAAAAGAAGAAAACTGGCCCTTAGTGAATGGGAGGCAAACCAAGAAAAAAACTATTAAAGTGGCTGTGAAGAAATTACTTGACCATAGCCAAATCGCAGATATGTTCTTAATCTCCACTCCTTCAATACAATCTGCATAATCCCTGATTTATAACAATATCTAGTCATTGCTGGCAAAATCAATTGAATCAATTAGACCAAATTTAATATGTTTTTCACAGGAGCTATGTGTGTTCCAGAGGAGCACTGAAATGACTGCAATTTTCCTAGACTCTGGAACTTGGCACAAGAGTTGACTGTTTGCATGTTTAAATGCAGCCTCCTTCCCCATCTCTAAATTCCTCGCGTATAACCCCATTTTTTTCCAATGAATGTGCTATCCCCCCAATATGATAATTATTCATTGGGATATTTCACTAAAGGACAATAATTTAGGAAATGAGATTGATGAGGAAACAATGTTTTGGTTCCTTTTCATTGTCTTCCATGATTAGATCAGTACACGGTTAGTAAAAGGGTGCTCCATGGGGTGTTTGTGACTTTTGTTATTATAGGCTTTACTGGATAGAGTGCTTCAATTCAACCCAGAAGTAGAGAAATATCTCCATTGTTTTACATTGAGTGATTGCTTTGAAGTGGAGGGGGGATGGGTTGTTGAGTGAAAGGGGGTTTGCATCCATGTTTAATCTTTAGAGTGAAAAAGTTCCTCTATAAAATTATGTATACACAGTAGCTTTCCTAGTAATACTCCTTCAAAAGTATTTTCTCCAGTTGAGCTGTAAAGGAATGTGGGTGCTTTCCTTTTCTTCGAAGTCATTACTACAGAGCCTCAAAACATCCTTCTGAGGCTAAGACAAGTTTGCTTCACCAACGTTCTTAAAATATATAAACAATCTCACAGAATCATCTGCCCTTGCACTTTGCTACTCTGCTACTGAATACACATGTCCAGTGTGGAAAACATCTCACCACACAAAAACAGTGAATGTGGCTCTCAATGAGACATGCCACGTTATCACAGGATGCCTATGCCCCACACCACTGGAGAAATTACACTATTTAGCCGGTATCGCACCACCTGACATCTGCTGGGAAGTAGCAGCCAGCAATGAAAGGACCAAGGCATTGACATCTTTGGCCCATCCTCTGTTAGGATATCAGTCGGCAAGCCAATGCCCAAAATAAAGAAACAGCTTCCTAAGATCTACAGAGATAGTTGCAGGAACACATAAGCAAGTGAGAGTCCAAAAGTAGTAGGCTAAAACCCAGCACCTCAATCAGTGGCTAAGACCGGATGAGAAACTCCTTTCTGAGCACACAGAAGAATATTCCTTCAAAAGTATTTCCTCCAGTTGAGCTGTAAAGGAATGTGGGTGCTTTGCTAATTTTTGAAGTCATTATTACAGAGCCTCCAAACATCCTTCTGCGGCTAAGACTAGTTAGCTTCACCAATATTCTTAAAATATATAAACAATCTCATCACGCAAAAACAGTGGATGATCTAAAAGGTGCTGAACAGGCTGCACTCTGGCACCACGAGATGCAGAGCTAACCTTAAGAAAAGGGGTTACCAAGTGGCGTCCACGACATGCGAGTGCAGAGAAGAGCAAATCACAGATCACCTACTACAATGCAATCTGAGCCCTGCCACATGCATAATAAAGGACCTCCTTTCAGTGACTCCAGAAGCACTCCAACTGACCAGCTTCTGGTTAAAGGACATTTAGCATAATGTCAAGTTCTTTTCAAAACTTTGTGTTTTTCAGTGCATTTTAATTGTACCCTCAATTATGATACAATTAAATAAATATGATAGATAAATAAATAAATACATGTTGAGAATTGTTAGCTGACAGTGCAGATTCCTTCTCCAAGAAACAAATGCCCTTGTATCACTCTACCAACACAGGAATTGGAAAGGCATGACTTGCAAGCATGGGACACAAAACATAAACCTGTGGCCTCTTGCTGCTTAGCCTTTGTCGTCTTGGCTGATTGTGCAAGAGGAAATCTGTCATCCTAACAAACACTTTGGCCAGATCTACTGAGTTTGACTATGGTACAAGGTGCCCTTTCAGAGAAGTTACTTCTAAATCATGACTATAGGCAGTGGTGGGAGAGAAGTGATCCCAAACTGAATCAAGGAGACCATTGCTTCTTTGTACAAGCTTGATGCCAAAAAGTTATCCTGGTTACTAGGGATCACTTCTGTCACCAACTTAATTCTCCTCATCAAGTGGTGCCTTTGTCTCCAATTGGCACTGAACACTAATGCTGCATCCTTCACTCTGACTTGTCCCCAAGGATACTTACCTGCATCTTTACTGCCTTTTAAATTGAAGCTCTTCCTTTTACTTGGCTACATTTCCATATGTCATTTTCCCTTTCTACCATTCTGGGAATCACTGCACCAAGCTTTGTAAAGTATTATATTTCTGTCCCTGTGAACTATTTTGTGGCATTCTGTATGAAGGATGGTATATAAAAATCACCTACATTGCACTGTATCTTCTTCAACTGGCATATCCTTTTTACTTGGCTCATTCAGGCTGGTAATATCTGAGGAAAATAAAAAAAATGTCACTAGGGTTTAAAGACTCCTGGGAGAATGAATCTTGATCCCCCTCCCATAAAAAATAAAAAATAAAATCCTAATGTTCACATCATATCTTGTCCTGAAAAACAGACAATGAATTTGTGATAATTTACAAGATAGGGACATGTAAAGAACAGCCTCTTGCATGCTGCCTTTCTTCACCTCTTTTCCACCTTTTGTCCACATTTGACTTGCAAATGACCAGTGTTATGCTACCTCCAGTTAAGCACTGAAAAAGAAATGAAATGAAATAAAATAAAATGCAAGGTAATATTGTACTACTGCGGTGACAGTGAAACAATCAAACAGCTTGCTTATGCATCTATTTGGCTTAGGGTACAAAATGAGAACAGCTTTAATCTTACAGCAGCATCAAAAATAAAATCATTCCCCGAAGTGGAAGAGTTAGCAACATTGCAAGAGGGGCGGACTAAGAACAGCCTGCCAGAGTATGGCAGCAAGATACTGGCAGCATTCAAATATGAAAGCTAAGGTACTGGAGCAAACAGAGGTGTATGAATGAGGAAGGCCTCTGGTGAATAAATAAATCTGTTGATTAATGTCCTCTAGTAATAAGATAGCTATACCATAACGGCGATTCCTTATTAAACTAAACCTTGACATTTCTGTGAGAGAAGTGTGCAGTTGATTATTATCCCTGCTAGACACAAGTGAGTCAGGGCCCTTCCACACAGTCATATAACCCGGAATATCAAGGCAGATAATTTATAATATCTGCTTTGAACTGGATTATCTGAGTCCACACTGCCACTTAATCCAGTTCAATGTGGACTTTATACAGCTGTGTGGATGGGGTCTTAGATCCTATTCACTGTTGGTTCAGTTGTGGTACCATTGTTATGCCAAGTTCTGCCATGGTGGCAAAGAGAAGTTGTGGATTGAAGGAGGTGGGTGATGCATGATGATCTGGATTTGGCAAGCAAGTGGTTCTAATGTCAATAGAGTAGGATATTAATACGAACTTTAAAGGAGTTATCCAAGGTGCTAGTGTGGCAATAGGAAACAATGATAGCAAGAGCACCTACAATTTTAGCAGATTCACCATCTTGCTGACTTGGATTTGGATTTGTATCTCAAGTTTCACCAGCCATTGGATTGGCAGTTTACTGATTTTGTGAGTATTCTGTTCTAACTGCTTTTGGCTCAAAATACCAGTTATACATTTTAACTTTGCTTGAACTTAAATTCCAAACTGGGATGGAGAATCATTCAAGTTTAGATTTTCGAGTGTAAACATCCCCCAGTCCCTTGTCATTGGGCATGGTGAACTGAACAGATAGGACTAGTTGGTCAAGACATCTGGAGGATCAGATGATCTCCATTGCTGTAATAAGCATGGTAGTTGTATGGACTTTTCACAATTCCTGAGCTTTGGGGCTGGTAGAGAGAAGAAGAAAGGGAAAGTTATGGAAAAACAGTATCCAGTAAATGTCAGTTGGATAAGCTGAACACTTTAATGAAAGCCCCATAGTTTTCAGAGAAAGCTGCAATGCTTCCTGTCATCTTGGGGGGGATGTTTCACACTTCCCAACAATGTGGGAAGAAAAAGAGATGAGTCTTCCCCAACACCCATCTGCTTAGGCAAAATCGAGAATTACCATTCCCAGCAAGCAGTTACTTGCTGGTTTACATTCTTCATTACTATGAACGAGACTAGGGCTACATCAGCACTGTAGAATTCATGCAGTTTGACACAACTTTAATTGACATGACTCAACCCTATGGGGAAATATACCATCTAAGATAGACACGTGGTATCCTTGAAGTGACTGGCTTGACCTTGAAGGAGCTGGGAGTTGCCATGGCGGATATGGAGCTCTGGCACGGGTTGGTCTATGAGGTTACAAAAAGTTGGAAGTGACTGAATAAACAGGCAACCAAACAAACCTATGGAACCATGGGAGATGTAGCTTTGGCCTTCTCTGCCAAAGAATATTGGTTCCTTACCAAACTACAACTCACATGATTCCAGAATACTGGGCTATGACAAATATAATGGTGTAAAACTGAATTAATTCTAAAATGCAGATGCACTTTGAGAGCTCTAGGTTACATAAACTATGAATTATTGAAACAAGACAGAATTCTCTATCATAGATTCATGTTTATTTACCAAATTGTATTCCAGTAAAATTCTACCCTGTAGCTACTTTGAGGATAAGAAACCAAGTAGGAATGTTAAAATTTGTTAAATTGATAATAACTGCGACCAGAAGATGGTGTTATACTATATTCTTACTGCTTGTTCTTCTCTGTGGCTTGTTCCAGACAGGCCTTTTACCTGCACCTAATTGGATTTGAGAAATCCAATTGGGCATGGATTAAAGTTCCCATACCTCCCCCCAAAACTTGCACTTTTGGGGTAGGGGTGTGTCTAGATGTCCTGCCAGACCTTCCGGCAGAGCACCCAGACACCAAACAAAATCCCCCAGAAAAAGCCTAAAACTTAAAAATTACTCATTTAGCTATCATGAAATGGCTGCTGAAGGCCTCCTGGCACATAGACGCGATCCCTGGGCCTAAGCCATACAGAACCCACACCTGGAAAAACCCAGATATTATGAAAGATCCAAATTATTCAAGAAGGATATATCTTATTGACCTGCTTATCACATTGATAATAGTAAAAAAAATCCTTCCTTCCTTGTGTTTTTAGCCCAACTATGCGAAAAAGAAAGGCTGTTCCACATTAATCAGCAATGCAAAGGGGGGGGGGGAGATAGCAACAGGCTATAGGAAACGTTATGAAACGAATAAAGTAACAATGAATGAATATTGATACATATATATTGTGTCACAACATCTTAGGTACGAGACATGGTCATGAAGAAATCATATAAGCATCATGAATACATAACACGGTAAGTACCAGTACATAGCACAATGAAAATAATAATGGCGGTGAGCTCGCTGGTGGAAACGGCGAGCTAAGACGCCCAGGCTCCGGCGAGGAGAGGCAGTGATGATAGCAGCAGGCCCGGGTCCCCGACACTTTCCCAACCCAAAAAGTTCACGGATGGAAATAATAAATGGCACAGTCTCACAAATGTAATGTCCGGGTGGGAGGGAGCGTCCAAGGGCCGACGAAAGGGTCTTGCGCGCCTTCGTTTCACCCCCGTAGGGGCTTCCTCAGGGCCAGGGGCGGGGCCTGAATGACGTGATCGCGTGAGCGTCCTCACGAAGTCATGGCACTAGAGTTATAATGGTATAGAGTGACAAGACTGCATGTATAATCGAGAAATTCCACTAATATTACAACAAAAGCTATCTACAAAAGGGAAACAGCATGGGGGATGGAAAAAATAACATCTTAACAAGCTAATACTGTATATAGAGGCTGGTAGAAGTAACATACCACAGCAGAGGACAACAGGAGCACCGCAGATGGAGGCAGTATCAACCGACACTGGGCTGGAGGCCCCGAGGTTGAATAACAGGGCTCTTAAATAGTGTAGTGCACAGGTGTGTGTTATATGAGTAATTCACTGACGGATAGTTTGTCGTTTAAACCACTAGGGGTCTCTGAGTTTAGGGAAATTATCCATTTATTTTCCAGACGGAGAAGGGTCTTTTTTATGTCAGAGTGAGGCTGTGGGTGTATCTTTTCTAAGACAGTAACGGTGAAGTTATCATACCTTGGGTTACATGTTTTGAAGTGCATGTAAAGCACTGAGTTGTCATACCCTGTATGAAAACGTGATCTATGTTCACACACCCTAGTCTTCAATTCTCTTGTCGATAAACCGACATAGAGACCCCCGCAACACCCACAAATTAAACAATCTATTCTCGGAGGTAGGGGGATAGAAGGGGGGGAGGAGTCAAGCACATGGTCTTTGGAGTGTACAAGTAGGTCTCTGAGATTCTGGGATCTCTTGTATGCGATGAGTGGTGGATTTTCTAGGCCTGGGATAGAGCTTACCAAAGGCCAAAAGTTAGTGATAATTTTTTTAATATTCCTAGAATGAGGTGATAGAGTCAATGGCCAGATGACTCTAGAAGGTGATGTTTTTACCCTGGGAGTTAATAATTGGTTCCTAGGTGTATTAGTGGCTCGGTGGAGGGCCGAATTTAACACCCTGTCAGGATAACCCCTGCGTTTTAAATTGTCAAGAAAGAGATGGGCATCATGGGTAAAGTGGTGCGGGAAGGAAGAGTTTCTTTTTAGTCGTATTAGAGAGGAGTAAGGTAAGTTGTTCTTAAGGTGGTGGGGGTGAAATGAGGAGTAATGGAGGAGGGAGTTGGTGTTTGTGGGTTTAGAGAAATTTCTCACTTTTATTTGATTGTTATGAGTAAAAATGGTTAAATCAAGAAAATTCACCTCCTCCGTACTACACTCAAAAGTAAAAGTCATGTTGGGGTGCCAATTATTCATCCAATCTTGAAAGTCCCTCATGTTTGTTTGTCCATCCACGATACATAGGATGTCATCAATGTATCTAAAGAAAAATTTAATGTGTCCAGAAAAGTGGACATGTTCCTCCGAGAAAAGATATATGTCTTCTAAAGATCCCACAAAGATGTTAGCCACTGTAGGGGCAA
Source organism: Anolis apletophallus (assembly GCA_030556195.1). NCBI lineage: Eukaryota > Metazoa > Chordata > Lepidosauria > Squamata > Anolidae > Anolis > Anolis apletophallus. The sequence continues at coordinate 65,373,270 of JARBWK010000007.1, read as the reverse complement.
GGGCCTGACCCATAGAAATTCCCCCCACTTGCAAATAATACTGGTCTCTAAATTGAAAATAATTATAATCAAAAATGAGATCAATTAGATCCATGAGGTAGGCCGAAGATGGCCGGTGGGGTGTAGGTCGCCTATCAAGAGTATTGTGAATAATATGTCTAGCTTCATCACATGGGATATTGGTGTATAAAGACGCAATATCAGCAGAAATAAGAATGTCAGAGGGCAAAATAGAAATACCTTCAATCTTATTAATCAAATCTCTGGTGTCTTTAATGTAAGTGGGTAATCTTTGGGCAAAGGGTTGGAGTATAGTATCCAAAAAAATCCCTAGAGGTTGTAATAAACTGTCGGTGGCAGCCACGATGGGTCTGCCTAACGGGGGCCTGGTGGCCTTGTGAATTTTTGGTAATAAATATAGGTGAGGGATGCTCGGATGGTGATTCACCAGAAATTCAGCTTCTTGGTTGGTCAATTGGCCATTAAGGAGACCATCTTGGATCACATTATAGATTGTTTTGAAGAATTTAGGGGTGGGGTCTTGGGGCAGTGTCCTGTAATGTTTTTGGTTTTCTAATTGGGATAATGCTTCCTTATAGTAATCACTGCGTTCCCAAATAACCACCGAACCTCCTTTGTCGGCTGGCTTAATGATCACCTGTGGGTGGTTACCTAGTTCCTTGAGGCGTTTGATGTCACTTTGGCTGAGGTTCGGGTGTCTTCTATCATGTTGGTGGTCAATGGCTTGGACCTGTTGGAGGACTGTTTTTTCAAAGATTCTTATATTGTCTGATACTATGGGAGGAGTAAAATTACTTTGAGTCCTGATCCTAGAAGCTATATAGCGATCACTGGGCATATCTTTGAAGTGTTCCTTAAGGCGAATGGTACGAAATAGAGTGGCTAAATCAGTACGGATATTAACAGCCGAACAATTGGGAGTGAATACATACGATAAACCTTTATTTAACAGAAATTTGTCATGCTCTGATAATGGTAACTGAGACAAATTGACAACTAAGTCCCCTTCTTTCTTCCCCGTCCCTTGGGAAAATTTTGCATTTGTGGTTGAGGATTGGGAGAGCGGGAGGTGGATGGTACATTCGATTGTTTTTGGCTCCTCAGTGTATATTTTTGTGAGTTGCCTGAATTGGCTGAGGAGTCAGAAATCACTCCTGGGTCGTCAGAAAGATTGCCAGAAGCAAGAGACTCTCTTGAGTTAAATCTCACTTGTCTAGGCCCGGGTCTATAATAGGAATTTTGGTAGGTCCATTTATAGACTCTATTGTTGCTGTAATCTATCTCATCTCTTTTAAATTTATTGATTTTGTAATCTCTAATTTCTTTTTGTAGTTTGTCACATTGTAATTTGATAGAGTCCAAATCTCGAATGGGTAATGCAACCTCTGTGTGGGCTTTAAGAGAATCAATGTCATCATCAAGGGTCCTAAGTTCTACCATGGACCTTTGAATAATCAATAGCATCACATCTTTGCTGGCTCTAGACATGATAGCTTGCCAGCTTTTCAAAAAGTTATCATCATTAGTAAAAGAGCCTGGGGGCAGTTGTAGGCGAAGCCCCCTGGGAATAATCTTTCTGCGAACATATTCCGACAGAGTGTCAATGTTTAAACGAACCCTCACTCTCCTGAGTTCTTTGTTAGTAATGTCCTGTAGAATGGACGTTAGATTGCGGTCTGCATTAGTGGCGCTATCTTCGTTGTCTCCGAATAAGCCTCTATCCTTAATCAAATCATCTTCCTGCTCTTGATTAAATGCTTCCACTATTTGTGGTTCCATATTATCACCCCAAAGAAAACAAGGACTCAAAGGTCCAGGTACAACAATGCGAAAAAGAAAGGCTGTTCCACATTAATCAGCAATGCAAAGGGGGGGGGGGAGATAGCAACAGGCTATAGGAAACGTTATGAAACGAATAAAGTAACAATGAATGAATATTGATACATATATATTGTGTCACAACATCTTAGGTACGAGACATGGTCATGAAGAAATCATATAAGCATCATGAATACATAACACGGTAAGTACCAGTACATAGCACAATGAAAATAATAATGGCGGTGAGCTCGCTGGTGGAAACGGCGAGCTAAGACGCCCAGGCTCCGGCGAGGAGAGGCAGTGATGATAGCAGCAGGCCCGGGTCCCCGACACTTTCCCAACCCAAAAAGTTCACGGATGGAAATAGCCCAACTATGCCAACAATATTATGTCTAAGTCACCCCTTAGATTCAGTATACTGAGTGCATTTGACAGATATGAAAACTTCTTACAGTTTTCAGTAGCCTGAGAATTGATATCCCTAGTTTATTAAAGAAATTTAATGGTATGATTTTTGTGTGGGAAGTGGACAAAGTACAATCCTCCTTTCCATGTTTTTATTAAATGTGTAGGAAGAAATGTCCAAAGAGTCCTTGCTTTAAGTATTCATCCAATATTTAAAACGTAGCAGTTATCGGTTGAAATATTTTTCAGAAGATTGTAGTTTCAGCTTACTTCAAAAATATAACTTAAGCGATTCAAATTTCATGAGTGGATGTGAGTTAGCTTTTATTTTTGTTCACAAGAAAAAAGTTCCAAATACATGAGACAAAGTGATAATAATTTTAACGTGTCTAGAGACCTTGAAGGCATGAGAGCATGTATGATTTTACAAGATTAGCAGAGTCAGGCCTGGTTAGTACCTGCATCAAACCATGTGTTGTTGGCTTCGGGTCCAATTTACCTGTCCGAACGCATCTCTCCCTATGAACCATCAAGATGTTTAAGATCATCTGGAGAGGCCCTGCTCTCGGTCCCGCCTTCTTCGCAGGCGCAACTGGTGGGGACGAGAGACAGGGCCTTTTCAGTGGTGGCTCCTCAGCTTTGGAACGCTCTCCCTAGAGACATCAGATCGGCCCCCTCCCTCTTGACATTTCGCAAGAAAGTCAAGACCTGGCTATTTGAGCAGGCATTTGCTGATGAAATATAAAGCTTAATTAGATATATGGAATGATGACGATGCGACGGAAACTGATTTCAACATGACGCTGAGACTGCAATTGTATGTTTTTAATTGTTAATTTGTTATTATATGGGTTTTTTTGCCTTGTTGCTTGTGTTGTATTGAGGGCAGAGACTGCCTGTGTAAACTGTCCCAAGTCGCCTTCGGGCTGAGAGGGGCGGTATAGAAACGTGACAAATAAATAATAAATAAATATATTTCAGAGGAAGAAACTGGCAAAGCCACCTTTGAGGCCCCTTTTACATTGTCATATAATCCAGATTATCAATGCAGATAACCTACATTATCTACTGTGAATTGTATGAGTTATATGAATTGTATGAATTATATGAGTATGCACTGCCATATACACTGCTGTGTGAAAGGGGCCTGAGTGTTTCTTGTCTTGAAAAAGTCATATGATATTCATGGGGTCACCATACATCAAAAGGCAACTGGAAAGCACACAAACATGACCATTTTTACACAAATTTGCTATCTTTATTTATTTATTTTATTATCCCATCATATGGACATCTTCATTCTAAGACAAGACTGAAACTGAATAATATCTATGTTTGACTTAACCAAAATGTGTGAATCTTCAGTCAGGCATCACCTCCATAATTGTTATTGAGTAATTAATCTATAATTCATTGTGCAACTGGCAAGCAAATAGGTTTAACAAAGGGATTTGCAGTTGCTGAGATGAATGTTGAAGAAGCAAGTCTAGAAAATGGTGAATGATTTATTATTTTACTTATAGCTGAAAGTAAATCACCCTAAAGCTGGCAATATGTTACACAGTTGGAACTGAGTCTACTTTTAAATTAAAACAAAGCCTCATATCTTTTCCTTTTTTATAAAAATATCCGCAACTTCTAAGTTAGAAGCAAAACAAGTGAAGATTTAATTTAAAAGGCTCTTAGTTTGAATCAAATGCTAGCTTGCTCAATTTAAGAAATTGTTGGACTTTTTCTTTTTTACAATCTGCGATTGGTATAAGGATATATACAATAACCATATACAAGAATTGATAGAGTAACAAAAAAGTAGTAGCTAAAGTAGCTAAAAGAGTACCAGTTTTAGTGTAAAGTAAAATATTGTAATCAAAATCTATGGATGTTTTTTGGGAGTGGCAGGCACACCCATTGAGTTCAATAGACATCACTTGCTAATAACTTTGTGTTGGGTGTCCAGATGTACCATTAGAGGTACCAAAATATCTGCAGTAGTCCAAAATATCTTAGTGGCCAGCATTGGCTACATTTAGTATTGTAATCTCTAGGGACCACTCATTCAGTATGACACTCTGGCACTTTAGGTCGTGAATTGATGGCAGCTAGTTTTCACCTGCAGGCGTTCTGAGTTATAAAATTCAGCAATTTTATGTTATGTGTGTAGGCAATGTTTGTCGTTATAATTTTAAGCATTATTGTTTATACTTATGTACCGTTTTACGTGTATGCTGCACCCTGAGTGACTTGTAAGCCGCCCTGAGTCCCTTTGGGGAGATTGTAGTGGGATATAAATAAAGATGATGATGATATGTGTGCAGGATTTCATGATTGCACTGTCAGAATTTAGGAAAATACCCAGGGAATTCTCAAACACAGTTGGTAGGGACAAGAGAGAGGGCCTTCTCGGTGGTGGCTCTCTGGCTCTGGAATTAGATTAGTCCCCTCTCTTTTTTTGAATTAATCTTTATTGAGAGAATTTTTATATATATACATAAAATCAGAATAGAGTATATAGTGTTAAAAGTGTTAAAAGATAATAAAGAAGAAAGTGTGAAGTGTGTAAAGAGTAAAGATATTAAGATATTAAAAACAGAGATAGAGATAGAAAAGAAAAGAATATATAGAAAATATATAGAGAATTTTAAAAGAGAAGAAAAGAATAGAGTTTAAAGAAAAATCTTGACTTTCTGAGTCTTGTTTCTGTGGAATTTTCCTTTTCCTTGTTTATGTCATCATCTCCTTGTTTTCTTTTCCGTCTTCTTTTTTATTCTGGTTTTTTTATATATACATATATTTATATTTTTGTGTTTCATGTAATCTGTTACCATTGACCAATCTGTTTCTTTGATCGGGGTTCTTTGATCGTGTATACCTTGTTATTAAATATGTCAGTCTATCCATATTCCTTATATCCATAACTTTCTCAAGCCATCTTTCTGCCTCTGGAATATCTTTGTCCTTCCATCTTTTGGCATAACAAATTCTCGCTGCAGTACTCAGTAAGAATAAAAGTTTGTCTGTGTTTTTGTCTAGTTTCCCCCCCAGTCATTCCTAGTAAGAATATCTCTGGTTTTAAAGCTATGTTTGTCTTCAATATTTCTTGTGTTTTTTCCTTTATTTTTTCCCAATATGCTTTTATTTATTTATTTATACTTATTTATATTCCACCCTTCTCACCCTGCAGGGGACTCAGGACGGATTACAATGTACACATTGCATTTAGACACACAAACACAGAAGACAGACAGAGGCAATTTAACATCTGGCCACCAGGGGGAGCTGTCGCACTCCTTCATTCCTCAGCTTTTTTCCTGGAGATCTATTTTTTAATGGCCTCGTAAATCAGTTAAATTTAGCCTCCCCACTAAGTGGTACCTTAATTTCCTACTTGACAGATAAAACTGTGTTTCGGGTTGCAAAGATCGACAACAGGCTACACAATAGGTTGAGAGCCCACCTCGACCCGGGCAGGCCTCGAACTCATGACCTTCTGGTCAGTAGAGATCTTATGCAGCTGACACCCAACCAGCTGCGCCACATTCCCAGTGCTTTTGCCTTCTCGCAAGTCCACCATAAATGATATAGGTCTCTTCTATTTTTTCACATTTCCCCTCTCTTCAGGCCTTCTGGATGAGTCTAAAAACATGGCTCTTCAGACAGGCCTTTGATCCCAAGTCATCCATAGCCAATGTGATGAATCATTGATAGTATGAACCCACACTTTGATTAATTGTTATGACAGATAGCTGGCCTGCAGGTTCCACTGCATTTTAGGAATTTTATAATTTTCAATTTTTTATAATTTTATAAATGATATTCTTGTGCATTTATTTCATTGTATTAATACTCATGTATTGTTGTATGCGTGTGGAGTGCTTCCATGAGCCTCTCTGAGTCCCTTTGGGGAGATAGTGATGGGGTACAAATAAATATTATTTCCCTGGGTACTGGTAGTGGGGGGTTGGGAGCAGGTCAGGGTTTTGCCCTCCCTTCTGCTCGAGATCCCCATGTACAACTGGTGGGCCACTGTGTGATACAGAATGCTGGACTAGATGGGCTGAGGTCCGATTCAGCATGGCTCTTCTTATGTTCTTATGTTCTTATTATTATATTATTATTATTTTCTGAGTACTAACCTCAGGCATTTTAGAATTATTGTTGTGTACCTTCAAGTTGTTTATGACATATGGCAATTTTAAGGCAACCCAAACACAGGGATGTTTTGTCAAGATCTGTTCGGGAGTTGCCTTTGCTTTCATCATCTGAGCTAGCCCAAAGATACTCATTGATTTTCCATGTATGAGCAGGGATTCAAATTCTCGTCTCCAGAGTTGCAGCCCAATGTGCTACACTACACTATGCTGGCTGTGGTGTCCCAGCCTAGTTTGGTGTTCCAGCCTAGTGGTCAGAGACAGACTCTGGGGGTCCCAGCTGCCCCGGCTCAAGGGGATGATGGGTGGCCAGATGGATATGGGTCTGCAGAAGAAGACTTATCATGGGATGATGGATGGCTTCATGGGTATGATACTGCAGATGAGAATATAGATGATTTCATGGAAGTCAGTTCTGAGGTGGACAATGAGGCCTACTGACCTTGATTCTCACGAGAGCTTCTCTACTCCTTTGCCAGATGAACATTCCGAAGATTGGGGAATTAGGGAGGATTCAGTTTCCCAGGATGAGAATACTGCACCTTGGGCCGCTATTGAGATGGAATTTGACAGGAGGGCCAGCATCCGAGCTTCTAGGAGAGATTGGGACCTGAGAAAGGGGGTGCGTTGGGCACATAGGAAATAGTTTCCTTTATTAGATTGTGCCCGGGTGATTCTAGTCAGACCTGAAGCTACATTTAGTTTGGAAAGGACTATTGTTCATGTCTCCAAGTTCACGGAACCGCGGGAGTGATTTGTCTCCAGTTTCACGGTGACCGCAAGGAGCGGTTGGTTTCAAGTCTCACGCCGACCGCACGGAGCAGTTTGTCTTGTCTATGAACTTTTGCATTCTTTGGGATTTAAGCCAATTGGGCTCACAGCTCAAGAACTTCATTGGACTACTTCTGGATTTACTTTGATTGCTTTATTTCTACATCTTTGGACCAGGATCCCTCTTTCTCTTGTAGATACCAAAATCCATGAAGTTCCATTACATACAATTACATAGCAAAATGGTGCCCTTATATTTGCTTTTTGATTATTTTGATTATTTTTTAATTTCAAGTCACAGATGGTTGAATCCTTGGATCCAGAATCTGTTACAGAGAGCTAACTTTGCAAGTGCATGTATGTCACAGAATAAGAATAATGTCTATTTTTATGAAAAGGGAGACTGAAGAAGTCATGTTAGTGATATAACAAAGAAATCCTGATTTCCAAATATGCTTATAGGGTGGTGGTGTATTTGGATTTTCTACAATGTGAATCCTTACATATCTGTTTGCAACAGCAAGGTCAAATAATGCAGTCAGGTTGATGATGGTATTTTACATTTGAAGGTAGAGATTGCTGATGGGCAAGTTCACTTCCCATTCAAGATCAACCCTTGTTCCAAGCCAACCTCTATTATTTTCTCTTCCCTGTCAACCAAACATTTCCACTTCTGCTCAGTGTCTTGAAAGTGTGTTCCAGATGTTTCATGCAATGGTAGTTGTGATGCTTAGTGAGACTCTGTTGTCCCTAGTGGTTGTTAAAAATAATATTCCTGGAAAAACAGAAATTACACATTGATAAATGACGAACAAAATAACAGAGTTACGGTGAGAAACTGCAGGCACCTTTCCCCTGTCCCTTGAGTTCACTGGTTGAGTAAAGTAGGAATAATTCACATCTGGATTTTTTTCCATTGGGCTGGCAGTAGGTTTTAAATTCTTCATTTGAGAATCAAATTTCAGTTGAAGTAGCATATTTTATAATGTTTGCTATATTTTGATTATTGTTTTTCTATGATGGAGTGGGAGCAAATAAGCGGGTTGCTGTGGTAAATTTATGGCATAACATTGTGGCATTTCCCCCGATTAAGATGTCAACACCATGGATCAGAATCAACACATTGTCTTACCCACAAGTGCCATGTAAACAGCAGAAAGGGAATCTGCAGAATGGCCACAACCTTTTCCAGAAAAAAATCTATATTTATTTCATTTAAGATTATACGAAAATTACATTGCATTCATGATTCAAATTAACCATAAAAGCCCGTTGTTTAACTTTTAAAATTTGGATTGAGAATAATAGTTATTAAAATGCTACATGTAAAATAATAGTGTAATGTTTCTTCACAATTAAGGTTTTCTTGGCAAAATTTGTTCAGCAGACATTTGCTTTTTCTTTCCTCTGTAGCTGAGAGAGTGTGACTTGCCTGTAGGTTTCATGGGCAAATGGAGATTCAAACCCTGACCTCTAGAGCTCAAATTGCTCTCCAATGCTCAAATTATCACTTCATATTAGAATAATGTTACCATCCTACCCATGCAGACATGGATAAGCATGTTTCTCAGTGAACTGTTGTTCTATGTGAGGAAGGAATTCAATAGTTGGTATGTGTTCATAGCAGAAGATCTGTCATTTAGAAATATAATACAGCACAACTCAGATCGCAAATTCGATAGCATATCCATAAATCACATTCACTTTTGTTATCTGATATCTGTGCTTTGTCCAAGTTCACTACATTTAGAGAAGGGTAATTTTTAATGTGATGTTTATTCAAAAATAACAGCATAATGACATTTATTTATTTATTATTCGTTCTTCTATGCCGCCACTTCCCGAGGGCTCGGAGTGGCTCACAATCCATAAAAGCAGAAAAACATCAATAGTAGAATTAATAGAGATCATTAAACTAAATAAAGTTAACAGTTAAAAGTTCAGCAGTCGAAGGCCAGCTTGAAGAGATAGGTCTTACATGCCCTGTGGAAAGAAGGTAGATCCTGCAGGGCACAGACTTCAACTGGCAAGGAGTTCCAGCTAGTTGGAGCCGCCACAGAAAAGGCCATACGTTGGGTTGATGCCAGAAGGAATGGTTTTGAAGCTAGGCACCTCAAGAAGATTTAGGTCTTCAGAGCGAAGTGATCTCTGGGGTTGGTAAGGGGTAAGACTGTCCCTCAGATACATCGGCCCCAGACTGTGTAAGGTCTTGAAGGTTAACACCATCACCTTGAAGGTGATCCGGTGCTCGACCGGAAGCCAATGGAGCTGCCGAAGGATGGGAGTTATATGGCTTCTCGCCAGCACTCCGGCGAGAAGGCGTGCAGCGGCATTCTGGACGAGCTTCAGTTTCCGGATCATTGAGTACTATTTCGATAAAGCGCTCGTAGTCCCCAAGGATTGAGGCAACTGATATGATCTTGTCATCTAACCTATCTGAGAATATAGACCAATCTGCTTTTCTGAAGTTGAATCTTAGTTTAAATCAAAATTCCTGAGGCCTTATAGTTGGGAACAAATGACATACTATTGGCCGATGCTGTGTATTTGGTGTTGGTGGTCCTACTGATTTCGTGCATTGCTGCACAATGCTGTCAATCACAAATAAGAGGTCTGAGTTATATCCTAAGTGCCATCTCCCACTGTTGTAGGATGGTGGGAGCTTACTATCATGAATAAGCAATAGTTTGTGCAATTCAGCCTAGGAGAGGACAGCTCTCCATTTTTATCTTCCTGAGCATAGCCTCATACATGGCTACGGCTCTTAAAGTCGCCCTTTGGTACCTATCAAAGTTCTTAGGAGAGAAGAAGCAAAATTCTTCATTTGGGGGCTAGTACATAGAGGTAATTGTGATGTTAGTAAGCTCTACTGTTGTAACCTTTATATTGTTTTCTTCAGGGTTATGGGCACTGCTGACTTGGAGGCATTGGATAACCCTCTTTCTTTGGTTTATCCTTTGAACAACCATTCTTATAAATCCAAATCTAGACCAAAGTCATGACAAAAGAGATCTGTTCATTTGAGTAATTGATAACTGCTATAAAATAATAAATGTGGATATTAATTTTCTTAATAAACTAGTGACCATTTTGAATGTCGCTCTCTTTCTCTCAGCTGCAAACTTGTGTTCCCAGCAATATATGGATTCTGGGGAATATCTTCAACAAAACTATATAGTCCAACAAATTTCCTACAGGATTTATTTATTATTTATTTCATACATTTGTACTCCACCCTTCTCACCCCTAAGGGGGGACTCAGACCGGCCTCACAACAAGCACTATTCAGTACCATCCACAATCATAAAATAAAACAAAATAATTAAAATCAATTACTTTAAATAAACAATTGTTAAAAACATCAGTTTTAAAATCAAAGTCCAGGTCAATTCATTGTCAATTCAAATCACTTGAGTCTTATTCTCAATTGCTGCTTTCATTGTTTAAACGCTTGGTCCCACAACCAGGTCTTGAGTTTCTTTCTAAAGGACAGGAAAGAGTAGCCACAGGTGGGGGGCACTACCGAGAAGGCCCTCTCTCATCCCCACCAGTTGTGTTTGTGATGGTGGTGGGATCGAGAGCAGGGCCTCTCCAAGTGATCTTAAACTTCGTGATGGTTTGTAATAGGAGGGGTTGTGTGCTCTCTGTACACCACTGCAGTGATTCACAAATCTTATCGATCACTCCTGGACAAAAGTTTGAAACCCTGAAATGCAAAACAATACAAAATAAATAGAATATCTTTTTTTAAATTCTGCTGTTATTAGAATGTGTATAAATAAAACTGATAAGCATCTGTTGCTGTCTCCTGTCTGCCTCTGTCTCTCTATTTCTGTTACAGCATGGTTAATCCTCCCAAGAATTCATTTATACATTTAATTCCAAAAATGCATCCCAGAAGAGAACTGTCCCCTTTGAGATTTATTGCCAAACTGAAGTTTACAAACAGGGTAAATGGAAACCAGTAAACCAGGACCCACCTCAGGGCGTGAGTAATTGGCCCCAAAGGTGCCTCTAGGAGGGAAGAATGCCTCCAGTTATTTTGTGAGGGGTGTAGTTCTTTTAATGCACAAAAAACAAACCCATTTCTTAAAACAGGGAGTTAAAGAGGGTTGGGAAGTATGTGTATTAGCTGTAGGAAGATGTTGAAAAATTATAATGTTCAGGTATAACAAAACAAGGCACATTCTCATCTGGTGTATAATATTCCTCCTGTTGTACAATAACATCATCTGGAGTGAAAAGGTACAGCTCTATTTCTCTAAGTAGTCTTTGCTAAAGAAAGAGTGAGCCTGGGGAAGAAAACAATCTATGAAGGTTGACATCCTTGACCCAGAGGAAGAGAATGATCCAGAACAGGGGACACCTGTAACAGGTCTGCTGCATTTAAACTAGGAGCCGCTTGGTCTGAGCACCACAATTGACCTTAATTACCGCAGAATCTGAAAAATAAAAACACACTAGAGTAATTCCACATAGGGATTTGGAGGTGAAAACCAATACCACATGCAGAGGCCACACTCTGAAAAATGGCCGTGGGGTTTTGTTTTCAATAATAAAAAGGAAAGTCTGTGCAATAACAGAACCTGAGGAATTTGCCTTGTTTTCGTGTTTGAAGCTTGGAAAACTTTTCTTTTTTGACAGCTCCTAGAATCTGGAGTTTTGGGGATTGTAGTGCAAAGAGGCCAGATTGCCCAATACTGACCTTATTCTCAGTTGCTCACTTTCATTTACTAAGATATTCTCAGAATATTTTTTTCAAATTAAAAAGTTTGAGCTGTTCCCCTGTTAGTATTTATGCTCTTGTAATCTAAATTTATGATCAATTTTGCAGTGATGACACCAATACCATAATCGCAAATTCCCTCTGGATTTATATGAGGAAGATAGCTTTGGAAGATATATAGGGGTCTTTGGCATTCTCTTGGGAATAAGCCCAGGTCCTCCCATGGACACAAAAATCCATGGATGTTCAAATCCCTGTATATAGAATGCATAATTATAGGCCAGTTAGTCTAACCTCAGTTCCAGGCAAAGTGATGGAAACCATTATTAAAGAAAAAATTACTAAGCACATAGAAGAACAGGCATTGCTGAAGGAAAATCAACATGGTTTCTGCAAAGGCAAATCATGTCTTACTAACTTGTTAGAATTCTTTGAGGGTGTAAATAAACACATAGATAAAGGGGACCCAATTGATATTGTTTACCTTGACTTTCAAAAGGCTTTTGACAAAGTCCCTCACCAAAGGCTCCTAAATAAGCTCTTCAGCCATGGAATCAGGGGACAGGTCTTGTCCTGGATTGGAACCTGGCTAAACTGTAGGAAACAAAGGGTGGTAATAAACGGACATTTCTCTGGGTGGAAAGAGGTGAGAAGTGGCGTACCCCAAGGTTCAGTTTTGGGTCCGTTACTTTTTAATTTATTCATTAATGATCTGGATGTAGGTGTGAATTCTGAGGTAGCAAAGTTTGCAGACGACACTAAATTGTTCAGGGTAGTTAAAAATGAAACTGATTGTAAAGAGCTCCAGAAAGATCTCTCGAAATTGAGTGAATGGGCAACAAAGTGGCAAATGCATTTTAACCTAAACAAGTGTAAAGTCATGCACATCGGGCAAAAGAACCTCAACTACACCTACAAATTGATGGGGTCAAAGCTTTCCGAGACAAACCAGGAAAGGGATCTTGGGGTCTTGGTGGACAGCTCAATGAAGATGTCAACCCAGTGCGCAGCAGCAGTGAAAAAAGCAAATTCTATGCTAGGCATGATCAGAAAGGGAATCGAAAATAGGTCAGCAAATGTTGTATTACCTCTCTACAAATTGATGGTAAGGCCACATTTGGAGTACTGTGTACAATTCTGGTCTCCGCACCTTAAGAAGGATATAACGGAACTGGAAAAGGTACAGAAAAGGGCAACAAGAATGATCCAAGGGATGGAGCGGCTCCCTTATGAAATCAGGTTGCAACGCCTTGGTCTTTTCAGCCTTGAAAGACGGCGTTTAAGAGGTGACTTGATCGAAGTGTATAAAATCATGCATGGGATAGAAAAGGTGAATAAAGAAAAACTGTTTTCTTTGTCACAAAACACTAGGACTAGAGGGCACTCCCTGAAGCTCCAAGGTAGGAAAATTAGGACTAATAAAGGGAAATATTTCTTCACCCAGAGGGTCATTGGGTTATGGAACTCACTTCCAGAAGAGGTTGTGACAGCTGTCAGCCTGGACAACTTCAAGGCAGGATTAGACAGATTCATGGATACCAAGTGTATCGGTAGTTACTGAAAAGGACATTCAAGTGCCACCTCGGAGTTGGTTGAGGTAGGCAGGATTTCCCTGGGTACTGGTTGTGGGGGGTCGGGAGCAGTTTAGGGTTTTGCCCTCCCTTCTGCTCGAGATCCCCGTGTACAACTGGTGGGCCACTGTGTGATACAGAATGCTGGACTAGATGGGCTGAGGTCCGATTCAGCATGGCTCTTCTTATGTTCTCATGTTCTTATAATAAAATGGCAAAATCAAGGCTTGTTTTTGGATTTTGGGAAAATATTTTCAAGCTGTGAATAGTTGAATCCATGGATCTAGAATCCATACTCCTTTAGCTAATGTCTAATGATTGCATTCCTCTTGAAGGTACAAAACTGGAGGCAACACTGTTCACATAAAATATGAATTAGAGATCCAGTTCTATGCAGATCTGTTTCAGTGAACCTGAATAACTCCATTTTGACAATAGCTGACATCTCACCCATGACCTGTATAGTTTTGCTGAACTCGGCCATTTGTAATATGCTAGAAATGCTATAACCACAATAACATGTGCCCAGGGCCATCCATAAGACAGGGCTAAAGTGCTAGACCCTGAGAATATCCTCAAAAACAACAAAAAGATCTCTGTCTGCATTCAGTGTGATTCACATAAACCTGAGATAAAACTAACCACATATGCATTAGATATTGTTCATGTACACCTTGTCCTTTTCTTTGTAGCTGTGAAGTCCTATAAAATACTGATGCTTGGAATAAACTTTATCTCCGCCACTAATGTAAGACAGAGAGTGAAAGCACATACTGGAATGTTGATGAATCCTTTCAACATAGTTATTGTTTGGTGTCTATTTGCCTTCCTGCTTAGTTTCAAGACCCATTTTAGCTTCATGTCCCACCTGGGAGGATGTAGTAGAACTGATATCTCAGGCCTACCCAAAAGCATGTGTAGTGCTATTGCATCATCATCATGCATTTATATAGAGTCATCAAGAGTAGAAAACACTTTACAATAAAACAAGCCAAAGCAATGGGTCCAAGCAGAGGTATAAAATCAAAAAATATGTATGTATACATATATTTACAAACACAGAGGGAAGAAAGAATAACAAATCACAAAACTACATAATAAAATTGTAAAATAAATCATGCAGATAAAATGCAAATAAAAAATGCAAAGCAAACCGGCAATACATATAATTAAAATATACAAGACTACAAAACATCAAACAAACCCCCAAAGCTTTGAAAATAAAAGAAGTTTTCCATTGAGATGTAAAAGCAGAAGGGAAAGGAAAGAAGGAAGGCAATTCCAAGAGTATGAGGCAGCAAGGGAGAAAGGATGAAGGTAAACCAAGAGAGGAAACCCTTGGTTGCCTGGGGAGCTTAGGGGTGCATCTACACTGTAGAATTGATGCAGCGTGACACCACTTTAACTGGCATGACTAAATGCCACAGAATCCTGGGAGTTGTAGTTTGGTGAAGCACCAGCACTCTTTGGCAGAAAAAGCTAAAGATCTTATAATATCGCAACTCCCAGAATTCCGTAGCATTGAACTGTGGAATTGGTACTAAACTACTGCAAATCTACAGTGTAGATGCACCCTTGATCTTGAACAAAAATGAAGAGTTGAAAAATAGTGGGGAGCTAGCTTGTGCAGGCATCCTCAAACTACAGCCCCCCAGCTGTTTGGGCCTTCCTGACAATTGAACAAGCTTGTTAGGGCTACTGGGAGTTGGAGACTCAAACGGCTGGAGAGCCATAGTTTGAAGATGCCTGGTGCAGGGCATTGAAAAGTCAGCAGAAGAAGTATATACTGAATCTTAAAGGAAATGGGTAGTCAATGGAAAGATATCAGAATTATTTATCTATCGTGTCAGAAGCTAATTGAGAATACAGTTATTTTGTATAGAAAAAGTACAAAGTTACAAACTTGGCATTATATTAAATTTCCTTTGACCAGAAACTGACCACTTGGAGTGCCACTGGTGTTGCTGTAAGAAGGTCCTCCATTGTGCATATGGCAGGGCTCAGACTGCACTGTAGTAAGTGGTCTGCAGTTTGATCTTCTCCACACTCGCATGTTGTGGACTCCACTTTGTAGCCCCATTTCATAAAGTTAACTCTGCATCTCATGGTGCCAGAGTGCAATGTGTTCAGCTCCTTCCAAGTCACCCAATCTTCTGTGTGCCCGGGGGTGGCGGGGATTTCTCATCAGGAGGGAGTTTATCAAAAGTGGGGTAACGTAACATTGATGCCCAACACACGTTTTGGTGCCTCTAATGTTAGCCCTGTTTCTGGGTATATTTGACGTTCTGATTTCAAAAATAGAAAATGTTTTCCCCTATTAGCTCTAGTTTTTGAGATACAGATCACATGCTATCTACCAGTTGCCACAGAACACTATGATAACCATTTTAGAGAAACTAGAGTTTATCATGCAGTTTATCCAATGCATTTTTTCTGATTCAGGGCCCCAGATATCCTTAGGAGCAGGCCTAAAAACCAAGAAACTGAGGAAAAATTCTTTTGTTGGGCTATACAGCAAAATGATGGGCCAAAAGGATAATTTTAAAAGCAGAATGTTGAATAGAAACCAGAGGATTAAGATAAAATAATGGAAGATCATTCAAAAGAAGATTGCAATAATGAAAAAGGGACATGACTAATCAACTCGTATCACATGGAGATGGGAAGCATGGGTAATCGTCCCTTTAAGGGAGGGAATTGCCCAGTTTAGATTTCTGCCTCCCTTCGCACTCCACATGGAAACCTAAGAGCTGGCAATACATTAATCTTACATTCATCACAAGGCCAGTATTCCTTTTTTTAATCAGGAGAAACAGTACCCAAAACCAAGAGATCCCTTGCCCTGCCCAAAGCCCCTTACATTGAAGGAGACTGACACCAGTTTAAAACCTCATATTCCCATGGGATTCTATGGTTCTGCCCCAAACCCCATAGGGTAGAAGAGACAGTGCTCTAGGTTAAATCCATTG
Organism: Anolis apletophallus; assembly: GCA_030556195.1. NCBI lineage: Eukaryota > Metazoa > Chordata > Lepidosauria > Squamata > Anolidae > Anolis > Anolis apletophallus. Next base: position 65,356,838 of record JARBWK010000007.1, on the reverse strand, counting down.
CTTTCAATGGGGTCATATTGTTCTGCACCAAAACCCATAGGATACAAGAGGCAGTGATACAGGTTAAAACAATTCCTTTCCATGGGATCCTATTGTACTAGGTATTCTGCATCTGCCTATCTTTTTATTAAACACTAGCTGTACCCAGCACGCGTTGCTGTGCACTATTTAGAGATGCTGTGGCATAGTCTTCTTTCCTTCCATCCATCCATCCTTCCATCCGTCTTCCCATCCTTCCTTCCTTTTTCTCTTCCCTCTTTCCTGGTATTCTTCCTTTTTCCTCCCCTCCTTCCTTGCTTTCTTCTACCTTTACTTTCCCCTGACCTCACCTTCTTCCAAAGGCCTGGGCAAACTTGGGCCTTTTTGGGATTGTAGACCTCAACTCCCACATTTCCTCACAGCCCCAGGTCCCTTCCACAGGCCTCACAGGGGTTTTTGGACTTCACAACTGGGAAACTTTGGCCTGTGGGAGTTGAAGGGGCCTTTGGAAGGGGGTTGGGTTTGTGAGGAATTGTGGGAGTTGAAGTCCAAAACCCCTAAGAGGCTCAAGTTTCGCTTGGGCAAACTTGGGCCTTTCAGGGGGTTTTCACTTGAACTCCTACAACTGGGGAAACTTTGGCCTGTGGGAGTTGAAGTGCAAAAACCCTTGTTAGGCCCAAGTTTGGCCAGGCCTTTGGAAGGGGACTGGGGTGAAGGAAAGATTTAGGGGGGGGGTGAAGTGGCTGCCCAGGGAGCACCAGCAGCCCCAAATCATCCAAAGGGGGGTGTGGGAGAGCGGCAGCGGCCTCTCAGTAGGCGGCGGCTGGCGAGGGATGGAGGAGGAGGAGAGGATGGCGCTGGGCACCTTCTTCCGCTGGTGCCGCTGCTGCGGAGAAGGCGGGCCTAAGGAATGGGGAAGTAGGCGCCTGCTTCTCCCTTCCTTAGGCCCACCCCTCCGTCCCTGGCTCCCAGGGCGCCACGGATCACGATCTGGGCGGCGCCGCGGGAGCCGGGACGGAGGAGTCGAGCCTAAGGAAGGGGGAAGGAGGCACCTCCTTTTCCCTTCCTTAGGCCCACCCCCCTCTGTCTCTGGCTCCCAGGACGCCACGGATCGCAATCTGACGGCGCCATGGGAGCCGGGACGGAGGAGGCGGGCCTAAGGAAGGGGGAAGCAGGCGCCTGCTTCTCCCTTCCTTAGGCCCACCCCCTCTGTCCCTGGCTCCCAGGGCTCTGCGGATCGCGATCTGACGGCACCGCGGGAGCCGGGACAGAGGAGGCGAGCCTAAGGAAGGGGGAAGGAGGCGCCTCCTTTTCCCTTCCTTAGGCCCACCCCCCTCCGTCCCTGGCTCCCAGGGTGCCGTGGATCGCGATCTGACGGCACCGCGGGAGCTGGGACGGAGGAGGCGGGCCGAAGGAAGGGGGAAGGAGGCGCCTGCTTCTCCCTTCCTTAGGCCCACCCCCTCCTGTCCCTGGCTCCCAGGGCGCCGCGGATTGCGATCTGACGGCGCCGCGGGAGCCGGGACGGAGGAGGCGAGCCTAAGGAAGGGGGAAGGAGGTGCCTCCTTTTCCCTTCCTTAGGCCCACCCCCCTCCGTCCCTGGCTCCCAGGGCGCCGCGGATCGCGATCTGACGGCGCCGCGGGAGCCGGGACGGAGGAGGCGAGCCTAAGAAAGGGGGAAGGAGGTGCCTCCTTTGCCCTTCCTTAGGCCCACCCCCCTCCGTCCCTGGCTCCTAAGGCGCCGCGGATCGCGATCTGATGGCGCCGCGGGAGCCGGGACGGAGGAGGCGGGCCTAAGGAAGGGGGAAGGAGGCGCCCTTAACCCTAACTCCTCAAAACAGAACATACACTTCCATTATCAAAAAATACTGGCCACTCATTTCTAATATTAAAGGCCTGGAATGCCCTCCAATAATTGCACACAAGCGGACCAGGAACCTAAGTCAAATTCTAACCCATGCCAACCACATTAGACCAAGTAAATCCAATTTTTCCCCTGGCAGCAGACCTTGTGGGAACTGCTCTGTGTGTTCCAATATATGTACTGACAAAACAATTTACAGTCCTCACAAAAAGCGGTATTTTCCCGTTAAATCCTTCGCTACCTGCGCCTCGTCCGGAATCGTGTATGCGATTTCCTGTGGGTGCCCTAGAACCTACGTGGGTATGTCTACCAGAAAATTAAAACAAAGATTTATTGAGCACAGAAGCAAAATAAATAATGGCAGTATGGAAATTCCTTTTTACCAACACTGTATCAACAGTAATCATCCCCCTGCGTCTTTAAAACTATTGGTGTTAGAAAAACCTTTCGTTCCGCCACACGGAAACCTCTCCCAGGTGCTCCGTAAGCTTGAAGTTTCATGGACAATCAAACTAAATTCAGAATTACCTTTTGGCCTTAATGAGCCGGTCAATTTACATTCCCTCCTAATTTAGGATAATGTATTTAAAGTGTTTGTGTTCTTTGGTATATCACCTTAAACGGTCACCGCACTTGATGCAATGCGGTTGGATTCTCCTTTACTTTGGTATGTATAGCGATTTTGCAATTAATATGATTGTTATTGGTTATGTATTGTTCCCACTATGCTGTATATCATATATGATGTAATCTTCCAGGACTGGAACCTTACTAATGGATATCTAGCCTTTGAAAAAGACCACGAAACGGAATTCAGCGGCCCCGATTGTTTTGGATATCTTTCCGTCAGGCTTGCTTCATCTCATTCCCAGGAGCCTTGTATTGGTTTGGGCTTCGGTTCTTTCACGGTCTATGGTTTTTGGATTACCTTCATGCATCCCCATACCTGTGTCATGCTTCCACTGAGCTTTGGACCAAAGGTCCCTGTGTGTACGGACTGGTCTTATTGATATGTATTTCCTATGGACATTGTGTGCCACAGCCGCACCACGGACACGGTATTGTGTTTGATGCTTATAGATATAAAAGAAATGTGAATATTACTTTTGATGTTTTGATATATAAATGAAAAGTGATTGCATATAATTGTGTTGAACTATTATTGTTAGTTCTCCCTTCCTTAGGCCCACCCCCCTCCGTCCCTGGCTCTCAGAGCGCCGCGGATCGCGATCTGACGGCGCCTCGAGAGCCGGGACGGAAGAGCTGCCGTATAACACCTATACTGCAGAACCTGCACTGGCTACCAATTTAATACCGGATCACTTTCAAGGTGTTAGTTCTTACTTTTAAGGCTTTGTATGGTCTGGGGCCAGTGTACCTACGGGATCACCTGATTCCATTTAACCTTCCAAGATCACTTTGTTCAGAAGACCAGAATCTTCTAGACATCCCTAGTGTGAAGTCTTTCCACCTGACTTCGACAAGGCGCAGGGCATTTTCAATCATCGCCCCGGCTCTTTGGAATACGTTGCCACTGGATATGCGGGCTCTCCGAAATTTGGTCACCTTTCAGAGGGCCTGCAAGACACACTTGTTCAGACAGGCCTTCAAAAGCTTGTAATTTTAGCTTGTGATTTTAGCAGCGTTTTTATTTTGCTGTTTTACTTACTATTATATGTATGTTTTGGCCATTGTTTGTTTTATTGAATTGTGTTGTAAACCGCCCCAAGCCACTGGGAGTGGCGGTGTACAAGTCCAAAAAAATAAATAATCAAATAAATAATAAAGAAATAACTTTCAAAAGTGCCAAAAATAGAGATGTTTAGAGCTAAATCCTATTGTTAGCCCCATTGAATCAATATGGTTTATATACATGTTGGCTTGCTATTCAAAATTAATTCAGTGAACCTACTCTAGTCAGGACTAATCCATAGGATTCAGATCAAACTTTTCACCTATTGGAATACCTCCACTTATGTTTCTTGGGTCCCATGCAATGTTGGATTCTTCCTGTCCTACTGACAACCCCCCTTCTTTTAGTAACATCAAGGACTGGATACCAGGATTCATGCAGCAGAAGTATTCGATTCCCTTGCAATGCAGGGACCTTGCTGACTTGTTCTTTAAGCTGTTACCTTAATACAGGGATTGGTAGGACTGTGCCGTCAGTCATTGAGTTTCAGTAAAATAACAAGCAAAATCTTAAAACAAAACAGGGTAGCCCTGTCTGTATTTAGAGCAGATGTGGGGAAATCAATAGAGCTCAAGTCAGTCTAAATATAATGGAATCCTGCATTTCAGAAACACCTCTCATCGAAACAGAATGCAACAAGTGTCTCCTTCCAAACAAATTAGATTTGGCAGATACATGCCAGTGTCAGAAACAACTTCCACAGTATTTCAAGCCACTGGGACAATTTTTCTCTTGGAAGCAGAAGAAAAAAACCCATAGCCTCCTTAAGTGTAAAAGAAGATCCACAGTACACTGCATGTGTAATGCTGGGCACTGCAAAGGTAGCGGATCTGCCAGAAACCCATCTCATTAGTGTGCTTTGCAAGCGTGGAACAACTGTTTGGCTGAAATGATGTCAACTGAATATAAAACCATGTCTTGGGGGTGAAAGACTCAGCACAGGGATTATGCTGGGAGAAAACCATCTACGAGACTGATGTTGCAGGAATTCCCCAAGTGTAGGGAGGAAAAGAAAATTTGTCTGTGTGCCTGTTTTGATAGCCAGTTTGACAGGAATGGTATTTTCCTCCTCATAGTGAGAGATTTTTCTTTGCAGCCAACTCCATTTTGGATTCGGCAAGTGTAAAAAGGAGTGTACCTGCATTGAAAGAAAGCAGGCCCACACCGTGATTCAAAATGGAAACAATGATAAGCTGACTTTCTCCCCCAGAGATTAAACTAAACATGTGGTCTAATCCTGAGCCATACAAAATACATACACCAGGATAGCTGAGAAGGCAAGGATCCTTTCCTTTAAAAAAAATCATGTTTTCCTCCCATATTTCCTTCATCCTTTCCCCCTTCTTTTATTGTACTACAGTACTTCTCCACTCTTTATTTTGGCTTTTTCTATTATTTGATACAGTACCAAGATTTCGAAACCACTCTAAACCGACTTCTGATACAGCCTTTCCGATCACATCTATCAGTGCAGTATGCTGAATATTAAAGGAATATCGCCAACCACAGCCTGCTGGCCCTCTTTATCCCACTCTCTTGGAAGTTTTAAATTTCCCTTGCTAGTGTAAAACTTAATGAAAGCCCTGGAGTATACAATAGCATTTTTGAAAACAGGAATTTGTGACTGCTGTGAATCATCACTCACAGCAGGGACCCAGAAATGTGAATTGTGGGAGGAACAAGCGGAGCGCCCTTTTCTTTTTTACTGGGAATTTATTACAGGCGTGTCATTATTTACAATGCACCATTCACATCCTCTAAAGAGCCAATAAACTGGCTGCTGAATATGCATTCTGCTCTGTGGTTGAACACAGATGTTTCCAGCTAATATCCATTTCATTTAATTTCTTTTCTTTCCTCCCCTCCCCCCTCCTTTTTAACATAATATCTATCTTGCTATTCCTGTAGCAGCTGGGTAACTATTTGTAGTCTTATGTTTCGGATTCACTCCCTGTACTTATTATGGTTGGTCCCATTCATGTTGCGGTACTTAAAAGTCTGTTGGAATTTCCTATTATTTAGCCCTGTCTTTCACGGATTCCAAATTCAGCTGGTAAAACATACACACAATGTTACTAGTGTTTTGCCATATAGTGTAAAGGACTACCTGTGGTCTTAGAACAGGGAGACATATTTTTGCTGTAATTATATGCATGGAATAATTTACAGTATAGATACATTTCACAAATAGGGCAGCAATCACAAATCACTGCAGAATGTCCCCCACCTCATTGTTGATATTATCTGGAGTACAATTTAGTTCCATTAAAATCAATGGGAGCTTTGTCATTGATGGCAATGGGAGATAGATTGCGCCCACTAGCTGTTAACTTCCTCCTTCCATGCAAATTGGAGTTAGAAAATGATATGCAACCATCTAAAAGGCAATACTGTTATGAACTGCCTCCCCCCCACATAGTTCCAGGAAATTTTCAGAATATTCAAATAATAGAAAATCTAGGCAAACTGGAGCAGTGAAGTTACAGTTGCATTAACAGAAAGGGTTCAGTTAAAATGCATGCCGTGAAACAGTATGCGAGGGAGGAAAACACTGTGAATTTGAATAATCAGCAATTTCAGATCATCATAGATTGGATTACAAATGAATGGGTTGCAATTTGGGTTTTAAAAAAAGTGTTCCTGAGGTTTCTACCCTCTCATTGCACAGTCAGAAAGGGACACAAATTAGAATCAGCTGGTGCTGAAGCAGTCCTTAGAAGTAAAACCTGAAGTGAAGTATTTAAATTATTTAAAGAACCATTGACAACTCAGTCTTCAAATTCAGATGGGAGCTCTGCAATAGAGAGTGTTTGCATATGACTAAGAATGTACCTGCACTTACAGTCATAGTAGTTTGATGGTACTTTAACAACTCTGGCTGCATTGTATGGCAAACCAAAATTCATAATTAGGTAAAGCCTTTAATGTTCTCTAATAGAGAGCTCTAGCACATGTTCCTGTTGTTGTGTTGGGATTTCATAGTCAAAGCCCCACACAAAATTATTAATCCATAGGCTAAAGCAGTGCTACACAACTTGTGGCTCTCCAGGTGTTTAGGATTCCAACTTCCAGAAGCTCTAGACTGCTTGTCCAATGGTCAGTTCTTGGAGCTGAAGTCCAAAACACCTGGAGGGCCACAGGTTGTGCACCACTGGGCTAAAGCCATGAGAAGTCTACGAGTCTACGAGTTTGGATCATGTGATTTTAATGTTTTATTAGGTGTTTTTAATTTTTACACTTCATGTTTAAATGTCCTATTATGGTGAATTTGTCCTATTGTATTTTATGCTAGTCATATACTGTTTGATTTATTATTTAGTTTATGCACATAAGGCCTTTGAATTTTGCCATTTTGTAACCCCCTGCTTGTGCCCTCCCCTGGAATGAGAAAAGTGCTATATAAATACTGTAAACTGGATAGACACAGAGTTGTGTGATGATTACCAGCCAAATCTGCTATTACCCTAATGAAATTTTTCTTTGCCCGCCTTGTGTGATAAAGTCCTGGGTTCCCGTAACACAAATAATCAACACATTACATAAGCTATCTGGCTTTAAGAGCTTTGCATCACTGACTTCACATATTCTCATTACTTGGGAAGAAGAGTGAGTGATATTCACATCTGCAGTTCATAGTGATAATAATATAGTATCTAAATTAGCCTTGAGACCCAATGAAATTAACAGCCTAATTGACACAGAAGTTTAGCCTACTCACACTGAATACACTACATAAGCAAGACCTTAGGCTAGTGTTCAGTAACATAGTGAGGTGACAAACTTTAACAGGCCTTTCTAACATATTAGTGTCCATTGGGTATTTCAGTGAAACTGCTTAGTTATAGATTTTAATAATGATAAATGGCCAGGTGTGCAGGGAAATTAAATAGCATACTTCTAACAATCCCCCAGACATCATACACATGATAATAAAAGTTTTAAAAGTCTCTTGGTTCCTATCTTAATATATTGTAACAATGTCTGGGAAGGTCTAGCAAGGCATACAACATATTTCTGGTGTTTGCTGCACTCTCCTGTGATTTCTTCTTCTAGGCCATTTTTGTGTGTTTGTCTTTTGTTCATGGTGACCTCATTCCTTGCTCCCCTACTCTCTCATTCACATATACATGTATACACAAACTCCATTACTGCATTAAAATACACAAATAAAAGGCATCACAAGTGATAAGGGAAAACTGGGAAGGCAAATTAGGAGAAACATAAGATTCACTTTCTTTTCTATTTTAACAGTGGGCAAAGTTTGTGTTTATGTGTGTTTGACTTTCTGTTGATGGTGATTCCATGAATTTCACAGGTCTTTCTAAGGCAAGGGGTGACACAAGTGGTTCTGCCTTTTTCTTAAATATAGCCTACAGCACCTGGTCTTCCCATCAAAGTACTAACCAGGCTTAATCTGTCTTAGCTTCCAAGATCTGATTGGATATAGTACCTTCAGGGCATATAGGACTACAAGTCCCATTTTAAGCCAACATAGCCAAGTGTGAAGAATGCTAGGATTGTAGCCCAACAACATTTTTTTCACTCTTATCTATTCCATGGGATGATATTCAAAGTTAGGCATGCTTACAAAAGATGCATTGAAATCCTTAGAACTAAAATTACTTAGAATGGGATTTATCCATTTCAGTGGATTGAATCTGATTAACACTAGAGTTAGTTCCATGGTCTGAATCCTCAAATAGATGAAGACAACACAGAAGAACTACCAAACAAATTTAACTGCCAATACTTCATAACAGTAGTTTATAGGCATGTGCGATCCAAAAAAAAGGTTCTAAACTGTGTTAAAAAGTAGGGGGTGCTGATGCTTCATTTCTAAGGTCCTGTCTGAATTTTGGGGGTACAATTTTGGAAACTTTACGAAACTTCCAAATCTTCGTAAGTACATTGTCAATGGCGATCATGCATGTGCCTTAAGGAAAGCATTACTTTCAGTGGAAGTAGGGAAACTTGAGGGGCTTCTCTCACCCTTATTTTTTAGCTATCCTGATGAAACTTGCTACAGTGGTAGAACACAGTAATTAATGTTACCTCACCAAATTTCAGAACATCCAACTTATCAATGGATTTGTGGCAAATTTTCAAAGTTTTTATAAAAACATTTTTAATAATAATAAAAAAGCTGTTCTTGTTTTTAAAGTATCATTTCCTCTTTAATTGTGTGGTATTTACTTTGAAAGTAGTTGTTCTACTCCAGAAACTTTGTTTTTTGTGGTAGAAACTGTGTTAAATTGGTGGAGATACAACAATGCAAAATGGCTCCTATCTCCCTCATTTTTAAAGCTATTGGGGTGGAATGTGCTACAGTGGTAGAACACATTTCCCACTCTTGGCTTATCAAGTTTCATAACATTTCACTCATCCATGGATTTTTAGGGAATTTTCAATTTTTTTAAACAACGTTTTTTTAGCAATCTTCCCCTCCCTCCCCCGTCAGCTCTGATTGGCTGGAGAGGCATGCCAACAGATTTGGCTTTGTCTATCATTTGCTCTGTAAATTTTAGCTCTGTCACAGCTACATCCGAACACATCTGAAGCTTAAGAATTGAAGGCTCCTTTTGGTTCAAATTCTTAATATGGGGGGAGGACAGCAAGCAGGCATGTCATAACTCACTTCAAAAGTGCTAAACATCTGAACTAGACCCAAATCAAGAGTATTTCCAAATCAAATGCACAAGTCTAGTAGTTTATTATTTATTTATTTATTTACTTATTTATTTTCTTCATTTCTACCCCGCCCTTTTCCCACAGGGGGACTCAGGGCGGCTTCACATATGCATCAATGATGCAATCCACATATACATTCAATTAAAACAATTGGCACAGTTAAAACATTATAAAATCATCAATAAAATTCCTTAACATTCAAATTATCATGCCGCTAAATCAGAGTCCAGCCAAATAGTTCCTGTATCGTCACATCATAAAATTCAATTCCAACTGCCATTACCCACTAATCAATATCATTAGTCAAATGCCTGGGCCCACAACCTGGTCTTTAATTGTTTCCGAAAGGACAGGAGGGAGGTGGCCAACCTGATGTCCTTAGGGAGGGAGTTCCACAGATGGGGGGGCCACTGCTGAGAAGGCCCTGTCTCTCATCCCCACCAACCGCATTTGTGGGAGTGGCAGGATCGAGAGCAGGGCCTATCCTGAAGATATTAAGCTACATGATGGTTCATAGCAGGAGATACATTCGGACAGGCAAACTGGGTCAGAGCTGTTTAGCGCTTTAAAGGTTAACACCGACACTTTGAATTGTGCCCGGAAGCTAATCAGCAGCCAGTGAAACTGGCGCAACAGGGGAGTAATTTGCTCCCTGTACGCCGTTCCCATTAGCAACCTGGCTGCCAACCATTGGACTAATTGAAGCTTCTGAGTAGTTTTCAAAGGCAGCCCCATGTAGAGAGTGTTGCAGTAGTTTAAACGGGATGTAACCAGAGTGTGGACCACCGTCACACTGTTTATGTAATGTTCAGAACCAAGCTTGTTGGTGAATGTTTAGGTTACATTTCCATTTCATCTCTAACATTTCCATTTCATCTCAAACAGTCAAGTTCATTTTTAAAATTTACAAGAAATGTCAACAGGCAAACAAAAGTGACTGTGCATTCTGAAGGAAAGAGCTTCAATGTGAGCCTTCATCACATCATGCTTACTAGATTAAAAGGTTCTTAGAAATGAAAAGAAGAAATGCAGGTTTACCAATAACAATAATAATAACAATAATACATTTTTATTTGTACCCTGCCACCATCTTCCTGAAGGGACTCAGGGTGGCTAACAAAGCACTCCATAGTGCCTCAAATAAAACAAAAACAAAACAAAAACAAACTATTACAAGAACATTAACAGAGTTCTTGAGTGGTTTTTGAAGTATCTGTTTGGATGGACTTGTTGTCCTTGAAAAATTCAGTATATTGATACTTAGGAAGACCAATATAGGGCATAAAGTCTGCCGTATTAGAAATTGGTAAGCAGTTTGACCACAGATTCAGAGTGGGGTGGGGTTTATACAGGGAATACCCTATACATATACATTTATGAAAATGTAATTCCACCCACACTTTAGGTCCACTATCTCCTTATTAATCATCTTTTAGCAAATCCTTATACACAACATATCTTGCTAAATGGAAACACTGGGGAAAATCTCTAAGAATATTGCCTGCCACTGCAAGAAATTTCTGATCAACAGTCTCTGCTCAATCATGTAAAGGATTGGAATTAGTCTTCACTAATTTTGTTTTTAACGCAGTAACTCCCAAACTTTTGTTCTCCAGCTGCTTCAGACTCTAGCTCCCAGAATTCCTGACTAATAGACAAGCTGACTGGGGCTGTTGCATGCTTAAGTTTCAAATACTCAAAGGGCTCAAATATGGGAACCACTATGTTAATGGAAGCAACAAGTAATTTTAGCAACTTGCAATTTGGGGATAATTCCAGTTGTTTTGCTCTATGAATTGCATTTTCAGTGCAGAAAATAGGATTTAATGTGGAGAAATATTAATTTCTGTACAGAAAATGCTTTTTGTGCAAAACAATCACACCTGAATTTTGCATAAAATAAATTCCTAGCTGTGTAAATTCTTATTAGTCCACTATTCTTCACATCGGGGTCTCTTGGCACTAAATACACACACACACCAAAAACAAACCCCCTGAAACATTATTTGGACATTTTAGAATATTTTCAAATATTCTTTCCCTCTCTAAATCCCATGAATCCCATCTCTTTTTCAGCTAGCAATGAGCCAATCATATGGCTTGTCCATCTTTTTTGTTGACAGCTATGCCAACTTTTACCCAGAAAGTACAATAAAGCCTTTATGACCAACATGGATAGCACCATTTTCTATGAATGTGCCCATCCCCCCTTGAAACTATCTAATATGAGGAAAACAATGGAATGGGATAGAACTCATTTACTTGGAAATCCCATTGATTGCAAATAAACTTTCAATGAATTGGAACAAGGATCAGCATAATCATTAAGCAGTAACACCCCCCCTTTGATAGCAGGTGCAAGGGAAAATGGAGAATGGCAACAAATCTATTCTTGATAACAAACATTTTATTAATTTGTCACTGGAGGAAGAGAATATTAAACTACATAAATGGAGAAAAAACTTGTTTGACTATATATCCCATATTTCTCCCCAAAATTTAACTCAAAACAGCTTACAGAAAAACTGAACAAAATTATCACCACAGATCGCCATTACATCCCATTGGACTATATATTTCCATATAATTAGAATATGAACAGCCGATGAGCTCTAGCTCATTTCCTTCTTTGATGTCAATAACATTTAATAATGTGTCCAAAGAACACAGTTACACCCACAATAATTTTGGTAGGAACAGAGGTAGCTGGGAACTGAAGATGAGCTGGGAGGAAAATATCTCTACATCTATAGCTTTGTGGCGTTCCACATGCACCAAGGTCAATAGACTGGATGCAGTTATCTTGCTGTCTCTTTGAAGCAGGGCTGCCAGGCTTGAAACCCTAATTAAACCCAGAGTGTGAATCCCTGGGGGTCCATGACAGAAGGCTGTGTTTACTAATCCACTACCACAGTCAGTGCCATGTGACACTATTCTCCTAGCAGCTGCATACAAAGAGCTGTCTTTGTAATCTAGAGAACTTCGGCTTCCACTACTGTGGCACTTCTCTTTTAGCTGCAGGTAGGAATGTCAGAACCTCAGTTAAGTGGAACTAGTGATAATTTGATGCATGGGCTAATTAACAACCCCAGACAAGTTAGAGAAAAAAGAGTCAAGGCAAAAAGAGGGAGTGCAACAAAGAGCATCTAGTATCCCAAAATTAGACTGAGGAAGATATCGAGACATTACCTTTTCTCTCTCTTTATAATTTGTAAAACTATAGCAAAGGGTGGGGGATATGCTAGAAGCAGCAGCAACATCAGCACAGGAATGTCTCGTGAAAAATCAGTTTTAATAAAGCCCCAGCACTAACCTCAGATACAAAAGTATTTATACTATTGACTTCTGTATGAGGTTATTTGTTAGATCTCCCCCCTTCCTCTTCCCTTAAGACTCGAGGAAAAAAATAACTAAAATTAGAGAAACTGGAGATATAAACGCAGTGAGGAGAATAAAGCAAAATACCTCTGGGGTGTTCATCTGCCATAGTAGTCATTTCATATCTCATCTGTTATATGAATGTGATAGCTACTTCCCTTTTTGATAGTATCATTATGTAGACTCTACAGATTCAATTCCATTTACAAGTCAATGGTGTGAGATTTTATGACAATTCTTTTTACTGAGTTGATTCTGTACAATCCTCCACAGCACAAAAGAAAAAAAGAAATCAAATTGAGCTGGTTGCTTTCTTAGAGCTTTGCTAAACTATGGGCTGGATGCAGATGACCTTTCCTTTTGCTTCTTACTGGAGGTCTTGTTTCTTTTCTAGAGCAAATACACATGTGCAGGTGTATCTACCTTCAAGTTGCTTGTAGACATCTGACCACCTTGCAATTGCTGCTGGGAGGCCCGTGATATTTGGCTGACAGACATGCTGCTTCTAGTCGTTAATCATATAATCATAGAGTTAGAGGAGACCACAAGGGTCACCCAGTCTAACCCCCTGCTATGCAGGAACCATCTGGCACAAGCAGAACCACAATATATTACAGAACCTTTAGGGAGCATCAGAGTGATCCTTGTGGTTTTGAGGTGTGGACATCTAGATGGGATTGGGTTCAGCCTTATCCAGCTTTGCCATCCGCATGTCCAACAGATCTACTCTTGTGTTACTGGCTAGAACCTGCTTCCTGTGCTGCTTTTGGTCACTCAAACAGCAGCAGTGGTGCCCTCTATCCAGCCAGCCATATGGACACCAAAAAAGCTCTGGGGAAACAACTTTGCTGCATCCAAGGCAATTCTGGAGCACAGTATTCCAGATTGGCTTCTTGCTTGTGGAAAGATTTGCTAGAATACATTTGTCTGGGTTTTTTAACCACAAAAAGACTTTTTAAAGACTTAAAATGTTATTTGCCTTTTATGTTTTTTGCCTAAGAAAGATTTTATTGGGCTATTGAATTTACAGCATTTTGTGGTTGTAATAAATTCCAGCCGCTTTAATGTCACTTCTAAAATGGCACCTGCAATAATCAGTCGTCCCTCCATGTAAATAATTGAAAAAACATGTTAAAACCTTTGCTTAGTTGACAGGGGCTGGCCATTTTTGTTACTGACTTGTCCCAAAGGCTTACACAAGAAAATGCTTCAAACAAAAAAGTAAAAGACATTAATCTACTGTGATAAAATATTATCAGAGAACTGTGCATAGATGTGAATCTATAAAGAATGGACAAGGAGAAACTGAAATCTTCAAGGGGTAAATATAGGACAACTATCCCACTGCAAACATGGTGGTTTAATTATGGAAACATACTGGTTTTGCATCTATCTTCATCATACTTACTCCTCATTAGTAGTTTATTGATCCATGCCCCCCCCCTGCACTGCAGCTATAACACTGCCTTTGGATCTCTGCATTCCCCACCCTACAAATGTATGTTTTTGGGTTAGGGTTTTTAAAACCCCCAAATCTTTACTGTTTTTTCACAATATACCCCATCAAAGAAGCAATGGGAATTCTTCCTCACAGGGAGGAAAGACTTTCATTGCTTCTTTGGGGGATGCAGAGAAGCTACTTGCACAGAAAATGCAATTTTCTGTGGAAAATAACCACATGTGAATTTTGCACAGAACAAATTGCTAAGTTTTTACTTTATTTATTTATTTATTTACTTTATTTATAATCTGCCCTTCTCACCCCAAAGGGGACTCAGGGCGGATTACAGGCACACATACAAGCAGACAATCCCTGCCGTTTATCACAGTACAGTACATACACTTTGACATATTACACACATATAAACGAACAGAGGCAAATCTGGTCACCAGGGGAAGCTGACACACTCCTCATCTCTCAGCATTTCCAGTGTCCCTCGTTGTTCCTTCTACAAGTATGAAGAGTTTTCAAAATCCAAACTTTTGGAAGACTATCTCTCATCAATAAGAACATTTCTGTAACTGTTGCTTTGTTTGAGAAGAAAATTAGTGAAGAAAAATATTCCAATAAAAGTATACACTACCTCAAGGTAAAAGAATGATTAAACACAAGACTCAGGTTCCTTCTACACTGCCATATAAAATCCAGATTATCTGCATTGAACTGGATTATATGGCAATGTAGACTCATATATTCCAGTTTAAAGCAGATAATCTGGATGATATGGCAGTGTAGAAGGGACCTCGCAGTCATGTTGGAATTTTCTGTCTAACTCCTACTGCAGCTTTATCTTTACTGAAAACCTGGGGCAGGCTATATCCCTATCTCACTATAGTTGATAAAGGCAACTTTCCCACACCAATAGAAACATACGTATTGCCTGCCCCAACTGTATATGGAAGATTTCTTTGTTCTCCTTATAGTTCAGAATTGTTCCCCATATTTGAAATATTTCTTTTCAGAGGTCATTCTGACATGGATTACATGCTGCAATACAACATTTTAAATCATCAGCACTTTTGCTTAAATAATGTTTTACCTTTATGGAAGGTTCCCCTCTCCCAAGTAAGTAGATAAATGAACAGCAGCCACCCTGTAATTTAATAAATGTAATGAGAAATGGTTCCTTGATATATTTTTTCAAATCATGTGACACTCTAATATAGCTAGCTATTCTTTGTGTGTGTGTGTGTGTATACAGTATCCCCATAAGAAAAGTGTTGGTTGTCTAGATTTTTATGCTGTGCCCAAAGAGTTTGAAAACCTGAAGCTTTATAGAAAAAATGGTCTCTGAAGCTGTTAAATTACCTTTGACAGAGGGAAACTGATGCATTTCTGTTTATTTGAGTTTGATTATATGATACACCAAAGTCTCCTGTCTACTTACTCATTTTGTGCTAGCTCTTCATTCCTGTTTTTTTGAGTCCACTGGGAGTTTATGATGCTTTCCATCACAGAGGTAGGTTGGTTATCACCAGAAAAAATGGAAGGAAAGTATAGCATACCTTACTTACTGCTTCAAAATAAAGGAGGATGTTGTTGCATGCACAGCCATTATTTATTGTCTACTTGTATTTTTTCTCTCTAGGTGACCATACCTCCCTCTTCCTGATTATTTCTTGTCTTCACATTGTAGATTCTAAAAGGAATAGAAGTTTCTGGTCTGTCACCAAAAATTACCTTCCTTCTATTTAAGAGTGGTTCATGGATGTGAATAGGAATTTCCCAGAAACGTTTTTTAGTCATGTCTGGAGCTTGGTTTACTGTGCAATTGTATGGAAGTGTACTTAGAATTAACCCTTTGTACTTGCTCTAAACTGAATGTGCATACAATTGCAATTGTACTCTCTGCTAAATTATCTGCAAACTTTTCTGATAATTGGGTTTTTTTAGTTGCTGTGGAATTGCCTCGCCCATTTTGGGAATGTGGAGGTCATGGTATTGAGCCATGGCAGTTATTTCCTTATCTTCTCATTTCTTCTTTTTCAGTAAATACAGTAACGTTCTGAAGACACAGGTGGTGCTTCCTGGGTCTACATGTCTTTTTGGCTATTAACATTATAACATACACAATGAAAACACAGCACAGCACTTTCCACATTGTTATGCCATATGATTAGCAATAATCAATTCTAAATAAATACACCTTAGCATGTTGGTAACAAACAAGGCAAAGAAGGAGCTCATTGAACTTCCCATGGAATAGAGTTACACACCCTATGATTATGGTTGGACTTGGGATCCATTTATACTGTAGGATGAATGCAGTTCAGCACTACTTTTAACTGCCATGGCTCAATACTATGGAATCCTGGGAGAGGTAATTTGGTGATGCACCAGCATGCTTTGGCAAAGAAGGCTAAAGACCTTCTAAGACTACAACTCTCATGATAGAAAGCTGTTCTCTGAGGAACTTAGAACTCATACATGTAGATGCAAGCTGGAATTCAATATCACACTTACAAATGTCTAAGCTGGATCAATAAATGATTAGTTTTCACAACCCATATGTAGTAAAAGGATTGTGGCAACTGCTTCTTCCAATCTATTTTACTAGGCATTAGTTGCACCATGAGAAGATCTGTGCTGCTGGTGGATGATATTCCGTTCCCTCCCACAAGTCAGTGAGGTTGTAACACAGAAATGCAACAAAGGGTCCTGCTTTTTATTTCACAGTCTTGCTGGCAGATGGTGATGGCAATGTTATCCACCCACTATCAGCAGAAGAGTCTACTAAGGTAGTCTTTCTCTCAGTGTGGCTGATGCCTGGTACAATATGGATAGAAAGTAACTGATAGATGCGGTTTAGTTATCCTCACATGAGCAAGTAGCCCATGTAGAATTCTGCTCATGGTCTTTAGTGCCATGTTAGATCAAGATAGTGCCATTTGAAATAGTAAAGTTGTGGACTTCTCTATCCAACCATTTTGTGTGTTTGTATCAGTTCTCTCCATGCATGCCAGCTTATCAACTCTGGGACAATAGGCAATTGACAACCAAGGGAAATAACATTGAAAGCTATTTCCTTCAAGCAGGGAGTTCCATAATTCCACATTTGTTGTGTTCACTACAAACATACTGTGCTGATATCATTTCTTGCCTATTCTTTCAATGGCTTGCCCCTTAGCCACATAGATTCAGTTACATCACTTTGTAATACACATAAAACTTGGTTGTATTGAAGGAAATTTATACAATTTCATTTGTGTATGAATCAGTTTCAAAACACATTCTCAACTTCATTGTCCAATGGCCTGTATCCTTCATGATACTCTTGAGACTTCACTGTTTCTACATATAATTTGTGCATAGTTTGGTATTGTGAATAGTCCTTGAAGATACTCTCCAAGGGAAAGAAAAGAGATAGCATAATTCAAAATTTGATTTGGCCAATGGTCATAGCATTAGAACAACTGGAGAGGACATTTTAGTATTTCCGTCATATTCTGATGAAAAAGAGCACAAGACTGCCAAACTACAAAGGCTAAGTTTATAACATCTGTATCAGCACAAGTCAATCAAAGCCCAAGGAAGCATGCAACCTCCATTTAATAAAATAGTGTTTTATTGCTATTTTATTGTTGGTGCAGCCAAAAGCACTTGCTAATATAGCCAAGGAATAAAGGAAAGAGTGTGTGAGTCAGCTACATGTCCCTCTTTGGTTAATGATAGATTGTCAACCTTGACCTGAGCCTGACTCTTATTGCTGCTGGCAGAGAGGGTTTTTTTAAAAAAGATAAACATTTAAGACATGCAGAAAATATTAGAGGAAAATAGCAAAAACGTGGCATGATTACTGAATAAAATCAAGGAAGAAAGAGTAAAGGCAGTTTTACTCTGAACATTAAGAAAACAAAATAATGAGAACAGATTATTTACATAAGTTTACAGTAGACAATGAAGACATTGAAATAGTAAAAGATTTCCTATACCTTGACTCAGTCATTAATCAAAATGAAGACTGCAATCAAGAAATAAGAAGACAAGGACTTGGAAGGGCAGCTATGAAGAGAAACTAAACAAAGTCCTGAAGTGTACAGATTTATAATTGAATCATATTAGGGTTGTGAAAGATGGATAGTGAAGAAAGCTGATGGGAAGAAAAATCAGCTCATTTCAAATGTGGTATTGAAGAACAGTTGTAAAAATACCATGGACTAACAAAAAAGATTTTAAAAAGAGGCCCTAGAATAGTAGTTCTCAATCTGTGGATCCCCAGGTACTTTGGCCCACAACTCCCAGAAATTCCAGCCAGTTTACCAGCTGTTAGGAATTCTGGGAGTTGAAGGCCAAAACATCTGGGGACCCACAGGTTGAGAACCACTGTCCTAGACCAAATCTAGCCTTGAACTAACCTTAGAAGCCAAAATGACTAAACTGAGACCATTGTAATTTGAGTAAACCATGATAAGACATGACTTACTAGAAAAAGTAATTATGCATGCTCAGATAGAAGACAATAAGGAAAGAGGAAGACAGTTGGATAGACTTAATCAAAGAAGCCACCTCCTTCAGTATGCAAATTGTGAGGTGGATAATGTGGAGGTCTCTATTTCATAGTGTTGACACAAGTCAAAGTTAAATGGATGTCAATTAAAAAAAACCAATCTGTTGTCATTTCTAATCTGAACTAAATACCAAAGCAAGATGGGAAAGAGTGGGAATCCTTCAACTGTAGTGGGTATTCAGAAGAACTCATCAAATATCCCAGACTATTAGTTCCCAGTTTAGAAAAATGACATAGGCTCTGTAGTCTAAACAAATTGCTGAAAAACATTGATGGAAACTCACCTTATCTAAGTTTCATCAGTGGTACTAAAATGTACATTTGGAATTTTCATTCAATTTTATATTGTTCAAGTGGTCACAATTCTAGTTTATTTTCAACCTAGTAATAATATAGATTGATAAAGCCTATTTATTTACTTACTTACTTACTTTATTTCTACCCCACCCTTCTCCCACAGGGGGACTCAGTGTGGCTTCACGATGCATCAATGACAGTATACAAATACAATCAATAAAAACAATTAGTACAAAATAGTATAAAAACATCAAGAAAAACATTAATTATTGCATTATTATTGCTTTATCATGGTCCACACACAAATTTATTGTATCCTTTATCATGGGTTTGCATAAAGTAAGACCAGGACACAGAAGACCTGGAACATTAAATCAAAGTAATGGAAATAAATCAATAAAAAGAGAAATAAGTCTCCAAATATAATCATGAGCATTCGGTTACAGAAGACACCAACTGAAGGCCTAAATCCAGGCCAATTCAAACAATTAGACTACTAGGACTCCAAATTTCTACTGAAAGGTAACAACCATAATTCAGCTGTGGAGCAGATGGTTTTTATTAGAAAAGCTCCAGATTCAATCCCCAGCATCTTCAGTTAAATGACCACCACTAGGGAAGACCTCACTAGCAGTCCTTTGATCTTATTGGTGCCAGTCAGAGTAGGTAAAACTAGTACACATGGGCCAGTTTTATAAGTTTACATGATGAACACCAGATGCTTAAGGCTTTATTTCAGAGGAGAAAACTGGTAAAACCAACTCTGAGTATGTTTTGGCCTAAGAAAACATAATGAAAATAGTGGGGTTGCCAAGACAGGCGACTTGAAGATACATATGCACAGATTTTCTTCTAGTGAACTGGTGAGATCACCAAGGGAGGCATAGGAGAACCTCAATTTTAATAGAAATACAACTTGGGGCAAAATTCACGCCTGCGTTGAGAGTGAAATCCCGTGTGGCTTCCGTAGTCTCGCGGTACTCCTGTTGCCGAAATCTCGGCTACTTAATCCCTGCGGCCCACGCAGACGCGATTTGGACCTTCTTGGCTGCTGCCTCGGTCAGTCGTCGCCTCTGCTCGTGGTCTGGCTACTCCTGGATCCTGCGCGTTTGGGAAGGTAGGCTAACCTTTATGTTATTATTATGTAACTGTGTATGGATGCCCCTTATGTATTCCCTCCCTGCATTTCCCCTTAGTAAAAGATTATATTTGATTGTATGGATGCCTCTTATGAATTATAAGTAAATTGGAGCCAGGGGAGGGGTGGGGGCAGAGCTGGGGCCAGGCTCGGGGCGGGCCGGGGGCAGACCCTTCGGCCCCCCAGGTCATCAGTGACCGGAATTCAGGCCCCTGGGCCAGTAGAAGTTGGACAGCCCTGGTTTAAGTGAACTGGGTGAAGAAACAGAAATGAAATGGACTGTCCTGAAAGAGGATACAGCTAGATGGCTGGTGATCCAAAGAGAAGCACTTCATGGCACATATTGCAGGTCCCTCATTGTATTATTTCTAATATAATGCTTGTTTGACAACAGCTGCATTTTGCCAGGCTACACGATCCCCTGGAAATAGCCACAGGCTGCTCATGGATTTTTGTGTCCTTATTAAATGAATATTGGCTGTGTGCCTCCAGGGAAATCTTTGGATTTGACTTCAAAAACGCTGCAGCCTTAACAATTCCATTCCAAATGGACAGAAAAGTAAAAACTCTGGCCTTGCAGTGTGGGAAGATTATTACATGTGAGCAAAATCTCTTTCTTTCTCTCTGATTAATGAGACTACATAAATTACCATGAGGCAGGGGTCAAGGACCAAATTGTTAGATTTATTTGGGTGCTCCTGATTTCGTAGTGACTGGAGGCTAGAAAGACTTTTGTTGAAAAATAGAAATTTGATTTAGCAAGGGTCAGTGTGGTATAGTTGTTTGGTTTTGGCAGAACCTGGTTTCAATACTTATTTGGACATGGAACCCCACTGGGAGCATTTTGGGAAAGTTGCACCCTATCAATATTTGAAGAAAGCAAAGGGAACCCCCAATGAACAAATCCTTCCAAGAAAACCATGACAGGTCCACCTTAGGGTTAACGTAAGTCAGAAATGACTTGAAAGCAGACAAC
Source organism: Anolis apletophallus (assembly GCA_030556195.1). Lineage (NCBI taxonomy): Eukaryota > Metazoa > Chordata > Lepidosauria > Squamata > Anolidae > Anolis > Anolis apletophallus. The sequence goes on along the minus strand of JARBWK010000007.1, from coordinate 65,335,820 downwards.
AACAACAATGTCATTGTGTAATGGCCCTCAGAAAGTAGATAAAAACTGGCAGTGTTACTGTAGTAACTGAAAAAGTAAACCACACACACACACACTATTCTCTAGATCAGTATTTCTCAACCTGAGGTTTGGGACACCTGGGGGGTTTGTGAGGGGGTGTCACAGGGGTCACAGAACATCAGAAAACACATCATTTTCTGTTGGTCATGGGGGTTCTGTGTGGCCCAATTCTATCGTTGGTGGGGTTCGGAATGCTCTTTGATTGTAGGTGAACTATAAATCCCAGCAACTACAATTCCCAAATGTCAAAGTCTATTTTCCGTAAAATACACCAATATTCACATTTGGGCATATTGAGTATCTGTGCCAACTTTGGTCCAGATCCATCATTGTTCTGAATGCTCATTTGATTGTAGGTTAACTATAAATCCTAGCAACTACAACTCCCAAATGACAAAATCAGTGCCCCCCAACCTCACCTGTATTCAAATTTGGGTGTATTGGGTATTTGTGCAAAATTTGGTCCAGTGAATGAAAATACATCCTGCATATCAGATATTTACATTACAATTCACAACAGTAGCAAAATTACAGTTATAACCTAGGAACAAAAATAATTTTATGGTTGAGGGTCACCACAACATGAAGAACTGTATTAAGGGGTTGCGGCATTAGAAGGGTTGAGAAACACTGCTGTAGATGGAGCAGAAAAAACACCTATTATGCCTGTGACTGCCTCTGTCGTTCCATTAGTTACCTGCATGGCTTTAACCCTTTGATCTCTGCATGCCCGTGGTCAGCAAAGAGAAACAACTGAACACATGAAGGCGCCTACATAGAGGAATATTCATCAAGCAGTGTTTCGAGTCATGGGAAGGAGCTTATAGGAGTACATTTGAAAAAGCCTGAAGTCAGACAAGCATACTTCAGTAGTCCTAAAGCATGAATAAGACTTAAGATCCCCCAGTCTCAAAACAGATGGCATTTAAGTTTGTAGTTTTTGTCCATAGTCAGTAGTAAAGCATTCAGAAGTATCTGGCTTACCACTCCTTTGTCTTATATTGACCTTTTGCTCTCCAGATATTTTGGATTTAATTGTCTGGAAGCCTTATTCAGTGTGCTGACCAATAACCAAAGATCAGAAACATCTAGAATGTCAAACATTGACAACTACTATTTTAGACTGTGAACAGTGACTTTTGCAATCAGAAAATAAGAAGAGACCGAGGTTCCCAATCCTGTACGTGATGGATCTGAAGAGTTGAGTCAGAAGGCAACACCTCATTTGCTTCTGCTCCTTCTGGTTACATTCCCCCACTAGCTATATTCATGTTCTTCTGTCAGCCATATTGGGATGAGGCCTATAAAAATAGGGCGAGGAACCCTAATTGGTCCAAGAGCCTCCAGTTGACATGGAAGAGTCATGCATTTGGTTCTTTTAGAGCAGGGGTGCTCAGAATGGTGATCGGGATCACCAGGGTGATCTTCGGGCCTCATCCTGGTGATCTTCAGGCCCCTGACCAGGTTTTTTGCTGTTGGTCCTCTTCACACGCCCCTGTACGCTGCAAAGAAGTCCTCCGTCGTTGCTCCTCCCGCTCCTGCTCGCTCGCGCCTCCAAAAGCTCCAGAGTCCAAGAGGCAGAATGGGCCCCCTCTTTTGGATTCCTCCTCCTCCTTCCGTCCTTCTCCAGCCACTCAGAGTCGTAGGAGACCAAAGGGGACGGGCCTGGACGACGCGATGCATGGCTGTCCTTGCACGCATGCGCAGAAGTGCCCATTCTGTCTCTCGGACTTCTCGTGAGCTGGGTGGGTGCTTGATTGTTCTGTGGCATGTCTCTTTGTTTATTTTTAATGTTTAAAAATTGCCTTTTAGCTCCAAAGCCTCTCTGCTTGCTTTGTTCCTTGAGAAATATATGTTGGGGAATATGGAAATGTGGGAGAAATGGGGTGGTTGGATGTATTTTTGCATACCCCTTTGTTTACCTTGCTGAGTATTAAATGGCCTTGCAGTTCAAAAGCCTCTCTTCTTACTTTCTGGCTGATAATATGTGTGGTAATATGGCAGTGTGGGAGAAATGGGGTGGTTGGATGTATTTTTGCATGTCCCATGTAAACTTCTGAGACACAAATGGCTTTGCAGCTCCCAGGTCTCTCTGTTTACTTTCTGGCTGATTATATCTGTGGGAAATTTGCCAGGGAGGGAGAAATGGGGTGCTTGGGTGTATTTTTGCATGTCCCATTGTTTACATTTCTGAGAAAGAAAGAAGCCCCGTGCGGGCGGAAGGTGGCAGCAGGAGTGGGTGTGTGCGCATGCGCGTGCGAGCGCACCAGGTGATCTTTTAAACTTGGTTCTTCATATGGTAGCTCCCATGCTGAAAAAGTGTGAGCACCCCTGTTTTAGAGTAATCCAACATTGATGGGCCATGGAGAGTGATTTTGGCTGGATGAAATTATATTGTATAATCTTGAGGATACCTCACAATCTTGATATGCATAAGGTTACTAAATTCCTTCCTGTGACATTCCATTAACAAAGAAATTGCAGACAACACACACTGCAGACTTTCAAGGACAGTTTGCATCATCTCACTTCTACCACATTTCCGGCACGTCCCAGTTTGACCAGAGACCATTTCCTCTTCTATTGTTTTGACACTTTCATAGAGACATTCTCCAGCAACCTCAACATATAAACTCTTAGACAAGCTGTACCACTGCAGATTGACAAGGCAATTCTCCATGCACACCTCGATGAGAACATCCAGCTGCTGGGTGGAATTTGTAGACAGGGGCAAGATCAAAGGTTGGGTAAAGCCCCCTAGGCTATACTGCAAATGGTTTAAAGCAGCATATTTAGAAATCTAGCCTTCCCCCTCTCCACCCCGTCAACAGGCTGCATGTTTTCAGTCATATGATGGCCATGCCATCCCAAGGTACTGACCTCAGCTGCTCTGCCAGAGGGAAGGTAGAGGTTTAAAGGGACCAGAGGGAGAGGAATAGCAAGTCGTGTATATTAACTAGAGGTACAGCAGGCATCTTGTATTTTGACAGCTCAGTGACATTATGTATATAGTCTCATCTTGACACAGGTGTCTCTCCTAGAGCAGCTACTGTAACCGTGATGTAAAATATGCTATGAGTCACTGTGAATAACCTTTTAATTTAGAGTAATAATCTAGTGACAAGACAAACAATGCTAAGTTGTGTCAACTTGCTAGGAAAACAGAAAACAATGCTACCTTCAGTTTCTTTAACATCCTAGGAATGTAGGCGAAAATTTTGCATGTGTGCATGCATGAATATATAGGAACAAGGTTAGCCTTACCGAATGCCCAACCCAACTTTTCATAGATTTCCACAGTTGCTTTAAAAAAATTAAATAGTTACCATTGCAGTGGTAAATCTACAGTTCCAAAAGAAGGTAGTTACTAGGCATGAGAAAAAAGTTATGAAAATGAAATGATTCGTAAGAAATTCGTAAGAAATGCTACTTTTGAGTATTTCCGCACCTGGAACGCCAACCAGGAAGTGGACTTTCTTTATAGAACTTCGGGGCCCAGGATTTTCTTAAGTGTCATTATTAGGTCGTAAGGGGGGCACCCTCCTTCTCTCTCACCACCGTCCCGCCTCCCTTGCCAATAAGTATTATGGCAAGGCAAGCCCTAAACTCGCTCCTTCTTTCGGCTGGAAGCCCGGAAAAAATGTAAACAGAGAGGTTTACTCAGAAGTAAATCTGCAAAGGAGGGCACTTTGGATGAAGTGCCCTCCTTTGTGGATTTACTTCTGAGTAAACCTCTCTGTTTACATTTTTCCAGGCTTCCCTGCCTCTCCTGCCTGCCAGGATCTAAAGCATCAAAGAGTATTGGGGTGAGAAACCAACCTAATGTATAATAGAATGAATGCTACTGTAAGTGCCTAATATTATAAGTAATCCAACTGGTCATACCTACATTCCATGCACATGCAATAATACAGCAGTAATAACAATAACAAGAGGTAAAATTTAAAACCGAAGTATTCTGACTGGTCCCTGCCTCATGCGGTGCAACGGGCTCTTCTCTATTAGCCGGGAAAAGCCAGCGTTTTCTGCTTGGGTGCACACACATACATATTCTTCGGGGATTTGCTGCAGAATCCCGGGCTCATAGAGAAGATTCTGCAGCAAATCCCCCAAAGAATATGTATGTGTGTGCACCCAAGCAGAAAACGCTGGCTTTTCAGGCTCACAGAGAAGAGCCCGTTTGCACCGCATGAGGAGGGACCAGTCAGAATACTTCGGTTTGAATTTTACCTCTTCTTATACCCATTGTTATTACTGCTGTATTATTGCATGTGCATGGAATGTAGGTATATTGGTACTCGGAGTTCCATAACTCCTAGTTTTGGCTGCTTCAATATGACCAGCCTGGGCAAACTTGGGCCCTCGCTCCCTCGGGATCAGGGTGAGAGAGAGGCAGCGAGGAGCGGGGGGGGGGTCCTCCTCCTTTTCTTTTGCTGCTTCCAAGAATAGAATACCCGCTCCCTCCCTCCCTCCTTCCTATTTGGAGAGTCCCATCTAGAATTCAGTGTGATTTATTCAAGTTTTGGCATACAACTCCCAGAAATCCCAGCCAATTTACCAGCTGTTAGGATTTCTGGGAGTTGTAGGCCAAAACCATCTGGAATGCACATGCGCTGGCATACGAACTACTAACGAATTTCGTTAGTAATTAAGTTACATTTTAGAAATTTTTGGAAAATTTTTGTAAGTCTTTCTTTTACTAATCAAAAAAAATCCCCCCCCCCCCCCATTTGATTTTAGAATCGCCATTTTTGGGTTCGAAACCATGCCTAGTAGTTACCATTGTATTTCACAGTTCTTTCAAAGTTAATTGTTCAGTTTTATGTTTTATGCTGGGTAATTAATCATTTTAATGAGTTACTTTAACGAAGTCATTCCTAAGCCTTCCTGTCTACTATGTTATTTGAAAATGATCAGTTTTAGAACAAGAATAAAAAAATCCAACATGTTGTGCTTAGACTTAAGTTTTAGGTAATTCTGGGTCATATTTATGAATGGGCAACTGTCCCCATTGCCATCATGTGTTTCCAAGCTTGGCTGGCCCAAGGACATAGGTTGGTGGTCACCATCTCTCTCATTCTGTGTGTCACAGAAGTCTCAAGACCTGACATGGGTCCTACCTGCCCACTATCACCTAGGTAGGGACAATGGAGAGCTCTGGGAAGGGAGACTGAAGGAATGGGGATTTAACTCCCCCCCCCCCGGAACTCCAGGTAATATCACTGCATGGAACAGCAGACAGGTTGGACCTATGTTGTGACCAGAGACTGCTGTGATACGTAGGGTAGGCAGGAACAGTTATAATGCACAAGTAGTGAGGACTTCTTTCCTCCTTCCAGTGGCTGGCGAGCCTCTGTGTGACCATACCTGGTCCCAATTTGGTGTACACTATGATGGATTGTTCCCAGATTATTGGTCTGTGTAGCTCTGCCCAAAGTTATGGATCCCACTATGAGATAAGTCTTTGCATCAGCCCTAATACAGTATTATACAGGATATCCTCAATAGGTTGCATTCCCCACAGTAATTGTTTCTAAGACATGGGCTTTTCCCTACATAGATGTGGAGTCGTTGGTGAGGACTTTGCTGGAGGGCTCAAAATCACATTAGTCTATTAAATGAAGAAATGGCTAAAGAACATGTTGATGCTAGCAGTGAGGAAAAGAAAGTAAGGTGGGTGTAGACACAGACAAACATGCATGTAGATGCAAGGGATGCAATAGTGAAGTGAGCCAGGCAAAATGATTCCTCCTCTTTTCTTTCTGATTTCTCCTTAGCTTAGTTTATTTGTTTATGTGTTAATGGAATCAAAGTTAAGCAAGGACACATAAACTGTAGCAGTTAAGAAATATTAAAGGTTCTTTCTGGGACGGGTGGGAAGATTGGTTTGTTTTTAATCTTCGTAATTCGGAAAGATTTGCTTTTTGAAGTGATTTCGAAGTTTTATAGAAACCGAAAGTCCCTTTGCCCTTCCAAAGCTTTTTCCGCTATTTCTGTTACGAAGCAGTAAGTGAGTCGGAAATGATTCAGCGTTTCCGTACTTCTCTTCCCTGACCTCGGCTCAAGCCTGGGAAGCCGTGTTAAAGCAGAGTGGATGAATTCTCCCCTTCTCTCCCCCCCCCCCCAATTCTGCCTGGGTCCTGGAAAGCCATATTAAAGCAGCTTGGATGAATTTCCCCCCTTCCTTTCCCCTCCGATTCTGCCTGGGTTCTGGAAAGCCATGTTAAAGCAGCCTGGATGAATCCACCCCCCTTCCTTTCCCATCCCATTCTGCCTGGGTACTGGAAAGCTGTGTTAAAGCAGCCTGGATAATTCCCCCCCTTCCTTTCTCTTTCTCTGTTCTCCTCTCCTTCTTCCTCCTCTTTTCCTCCTCTTTCTCTACTTAAGTGACGGGGGGGGGGGGAGGAAAGGGCCTGAGGATGTTAGGAATGGTGGGAGTTGAAGTCCAAAACACCTGGAAGGAATACCTGATCTGCTTTCAGGCTCCATATACATTGCCATGTAATGCATCTTGAAACTGCATTATGCATATACTCAGTGATATAGACTTCTATCATGCAGTTTAACTGCCTTCTATGAGTCTCCATAATGCAGTAGATCTGCAGTTTGAATCCAGTTTAGCAGTTTAAATACTGTTTTGCAGTTTGACGCGCCGGTGAGAAAGTAATGGTGCTCCATACAATCATGCTGGTGACATGACCTTGGAGATGTCTATGGACAACATGTCTCTTTGGCTTAGAAATGGAGATGAGCATCACTTCCCAGGAGTTCAACAGGACTTGACTGAATGTCAAGGGGAAACCTTTACCTCTACTTTGATAATCTGGATTAGGTGACAGGAGGATTGCCTCCTCCGCCCTCCTCTGCATTGACAGCCGAGGCAGGCCCGGAGTGTAAGAGCCCCTCAGTCAGGAGTGGAAGAGCCCCTGAAGTTTCCCCAGTGCCAGTGCTGGTTTTTTCCAACTGCGCATATGTGTCTGCCATTAATGACGCTATTCCAAAGTTTCCGAAAGTTATGGATTTTAAGGGGAAAAATTGGAATTCAATTTCGAATCAAAACACCAGTGACCGCTACATCTGAAATGAGTTTTGAACCATTTTTTATCAACCAAGCCTATTAGATATCAGTTTATCAGTGTGTATTGTTGGACACCAAATCCTAGCTTGTTTAGGTACACTTAACCATAATCCTCAGTCTAGATATCGGAAAGAGCTAGACCTTCTTGATTTGTCCCTTTATTTCCCTTCCTAGAAGAATTAAGCATGGCTGGACACTATGTTTGTTTACATTTTGATTCAGTTAGGATACTTGTCATAAAGTATCACACAAATGTGTCCATGATTAACTATGGCACAATATCACCAACAGAGCTTTTATGTCCGTATAGCCAATGCTACAATGAGGATTTTGCACATACATTGCAGAATTGTAGTATTAACCTGGAATTAATTTTACCGACATCAACAGAGACTGCATTTCTGAAATTAGGGGTGAAGCTACACAGTAGAATTAATGCAGCTTGTCACTACCATGCTTCAATGCTATAGAATTCTGAGAAGTGCAGTTTTGTACAATTTTGTACAATTCCCATGATTCTATAGCATTGAGCCATGTCAGTTGAAGTGGTGTCAAAGTGCATCAGTTCTACAGTGTAGCTGCACCCAGGTGAGCATCGTATCACCAGGAAATTATGCAATGGTTTTGCATGGGCATATCTCAGAGAATGAGAGAAAGCGAGCATGCATTCTGGCAGAGACCAGAAAGTAAACCTTACCAGATTCAGCTAAGCTGAATGGCAGTCTGTCTAGTTTGATTTGAACTAATTGATGAGGGTGGCTCAGGACTTGCCCCTGACACCATTGGGACGTAGCTCTGCAATCTGCTTCTGCCGGCTGCTAACTCATTTCTCTTTGTCTGGCTGATGTGTTGGCTGCTGGCGGTCTGGTCACTTTATATACCTCAGCGGTACCTTGTGATTAACGGGGACAAGCTCAAAGGCTTCTGGCATACTGTCCAAGCTTGTTCAGCCTACAAGACATTGTGTTCTTGCAACCCTCTTCAGAAGCTGCTGAGATATACAAGCATGCTTCCAGGCAAAACAGCCTAGAAACAGAGATCAAAATAGGAAAGGTGAAAAGGAAGGATTGGGAAGGTATTAGTAAGGTTCATGTTGCTATCCCATGAGAAGCATTTTGGGCCCTGGGGAACTACCTCAATGTTGTTTGATATGTTCTTTACACTACCATCTTTGCAAGAATTGTTGTTGCTACATGCCTTCAAGTACTTTCAGATATATGGTGATATGAATGTGAACCTAGCATGGGATGTTCTTGGTGAGATTTATTCAAAGGAATTTGCTATTACCTTCCCCTAAGGCTGAGAGTATGTGCCCAAGTGAGTTTCAATTTCTGAGCAGGGATTTGAACCCAGGTATCTTCAAATTCTAGTTCAGTGTTCTTGTTCAGCATTCAGACTGCTCCATGCAGTTTTACTGTCTTATTACAATTTACTTATGTTGGAATATAATTGGTATATAGTAGTGTGTATGTACAGTATGTACAGTGGCACCTTGGTATCCACTGGGGTTTGGTTCCAGGACCCCCTGCGGATACCAAAATCCATGGATGATCACGTTCATTATATATAATGATGCTTAAAATTGTGTCCCACATAAAAATGGAAAATTCAAGATTTGCTTTTTGGAATATACTTTGGAAATTTTCAAGATGCACATACAGAATCAATGAATATAGAGGGCCAAATATACAGTATGTGTGTGTGTGCATGTGTGTGTGTGCGTGTGTGTGTGTGTGTATGCTTGTTCTGTTTTTTTGTTCCTGTCCTGAAAGAGAAAGAAGAATATGAAAACATCTGTCCTGAAACCCTGGAGAATAAATTTGAGAATCTTTCAAACCTTTACATAGAGGTCTTTTTTTTTTGAGATGGTGGTATACAGCTTCCTCACATTCTAGAAAATCTGCAAAATATTTCTGGTGTGATATTATTAACTATGTTGACACAAAGACATAGATTTCACGCATACTATTTAATATTTGGGCTGTGTCCATTGTGTAATTTTTCTGATGTTCTGTACTTGTGGGGAGCCAGTTTGACAGCACCAGGCTAGACAGGGGAGCCCCATAATAGAAATGGCTACAAATCTCTGTGACACTGTGGCCAGCCCTGTGGACATAAAGAGAAACATCCACGCTGTCCCTAAGAGATGGAAAATGCCTAAGTTGAAAACAACTAGCTATGAAGCAATTTATCTAACTGAGCTCTAACAGCCATAATTCAGCAAACTTATTAAGACACCTATCCACTCGTCCACTTAATGGAACTACTCTAGAAAATACCCATCCACTGAAGTTGAATGAGAATGAATGCATTATAACTTACATTACTGCCAGCCTTTGCAGATGAAGCAAGCTAAGATGAAACTGGGACCATTATAATATAGTGATCTTGTTGCAATTTTTTTCTCTCTATCAGGAACCGCACATAACTTTTGGGCATGCAAATTTGTAAAATGTCGTGCTTTATGTATTTCATTTCTGACGTCTACTTTCCTTTTTAAGAATGGATGTTGTCTAATTATGCAGTGCAGCTTTGCATGAGGAAAATATACTAAGTGTGCATTAAACAGACAACTTGAAATAATGGCACTTGTGCTAAGAAGTGTATTTTCTGGCAAGCAACTAATTTATAATGGCCATAGATATATGCATTAGTGTATGAAATACTTGTCTTTATTTATTGATTTGGAGGCACAGGGTTATATTTTTGAATATGTCTTCTTTATTAGGTCTTGTTCCTATCTCCAACGGGCCTGATTATATTTCATGCATTAGGAAATTTGCAGCATGTAAATGATGGTCACTGAGAATAATGATACTCCACATACAATCACAGAGAATGGTGTCAATTTTTAAAAACATGTTAAACGAGCAGAACTCTTTAAAATCTATTTCTATTTTTCCCCATTCACTTTCTTTCATGATCTTTGAAAGGTCTTCACCCCACCTCCAGTTAAGTATGCGCGCTGGAGGTAAAGAGAATGATATTAAATGACCAAATTTACTGTGTTCTTACTGCATAAACCACTACATTGGATCTTTCCGAGCCAATTTAATTTTTAGCTTTATTCTTGGCTTAATGCAATGTTTTACTTCATTGCGCTTTTTGGATGTGCAGAAGCAAAGATAATGTGTTACACTACATTCATTTAATGTTTCATCAGACTTTTCTGGTGTATCTACCTTTTGGTTATTTTAAAATGTTTCATCCTTATCACTTCAGTCATGAAATGTAGATTCATTAAATTACTGTGCTGGGCTAAGCTCGGTGCAGAAGCCTCATTTAAAATGGAGCACTGATTCATTTGTGAAGACACTTCTCTTCCCCTCCACCCCACAAAGGCCATTCTTGAGCATTAGGCCTTTCTTTTAAACCTGGACAATGCTCTCAAACTACCATAAACACACATTGATTTATTACTGAAGGCATACAAGTGTCACAGCAGTGTACTACTGCCAACTAATAAAATTATGTATACTTCACCTGATATATAGTCAGAAGTAGCCATGTTGGCCTTAGAACAAGATCCAATACCCACAAAAAGAGTAATGCCTTTAATCCTAACATGGTCAAGAAGGGAAAGGCCCCTGCCTGCATCAAGGTCTTTCCAGAGTGAATGAATTGCAAGAGAAATAATATCTGATACAAAACATAATCCTGCAACTTTAACATTGGGCACATGTACACTTAGGTCTGCTAACCTAGCAGTTCAAAAACATGCAAATGTGAATAGATCAATAAGTTCCGCCTCGGTGGGAAGGTAACGGCGCTCCATGCAGTCATACTGGCCACATGACCTTGGAGGTGTCTAAGGACAACACCAGCTCTTTGGCTTAGAAATGGAGATGAGTGCCACCCCCAGAGTCAGACACAACTAGACTTAATGTCAAGGAGGAAGTCTTACCTTTACCTTTACACTTAGGTTGGTTTGTAATTGGTTTGGGAGAAACCGGTTTTGCTGTGGGAATGATTATACCGACATGTCTGGAACAGTTTTGACACCAGGAAGGCGATCATATTAACTACAGAAACCAACTTCAAACTATGTGGTGCCTCCCCCCCCCCCCATTTCCAGGAGATATGTTCACCAATGTTCCCAAGGAATAGGAGATGGGGAAATGGAAATTGACTTTCAGCAATAGAAGAGATCTCATGTCTGGCCAATGGGAGAATATTAGCCATCTACTAGCCAGCCATGCCATTGAGGCATATTTGACAGTTCCTCCCCCCCATTTTCTTCATCCTACAAAGTGCTTCAGTGAGGTTGGGTATCTATAAAGTGCTTTGCATTCTGCAGACTCAATTTTGCAGTGTGATGTGGGTTATATCTGTAGTTCACTGATATGTATTAAGAGATTAACTTGGAGTTTCCTCTAGCTTTGCTTACTGCCTAGATTTGCACTGCAGTGCACATTGATGATCTTAGTTCCAGAAAAGGTGGACTTTATTTCTTCTTTTTGGATCTGATATTTGTATGTGAACCTTAGCATACATAACGTTGCACAAATTTGCAAGTTGGCATTTTCCCTCCCCTGCTCTACCAGCTTCATTTTATAGACACAGAGATGTGCAAACAGAATGATGGAGAAAACAGAAAATGGCTATTTGATTAAGCAGATATGTGAATATTAGGGCTGTTTCCGAATTTCGGATACTTCCGAATTTCTGAAGTTTTTTTTGCCTACTTCCTACTTTTGAAGCTACTTCCAATCACTGTCTTCCAAACAGGGAATCGTGTTGCATTTCTGAATTTGTTTGGAATTCCAAATTCTGAATTCCGGATGTCATTTCTGAATTTTCTTGCTGATTGCTCATTGGCTTTCTAAACTAATTTCAGTTTGTTTCAAACAATGACAGTAAAGGAGTAAATCCAAGACATGGGCACCTTCCAATGAAGTTGGGGTATAGCTCTCATGTAGAGTCACCTCATTTTGTGTTACGTATATGTATGGAGCCCCCGATGGTGTAATGGGTTAAACCGCTCAGCTGCTGAACTTACTGACCAAAAAGTAGCCAGTTCAAATCCAGGGAGTGACGTGAGCTCCCGCTGTTAGCCCCAGCTTCTGCCAACTTAGCATTTCAAAAATATGCAGCTGTGAGTACAATAGGTACTGCTCTGGCAAGAAGGTAACGGCACTCCATGATGTCATGCCGGCCATTTGACCTTGAAGCTGTCTACGGTTAACGTCAGCTCTTCGGCTTAGAAATGGAGATGAGCACCAACCTCAAGAGTCGGACACAACTACCAGACAGAGGGTTGTAGTTTCCCCAAAGGTGAGGGTGCTATTTTGTACATTAAGAAACAAATGCTTTAGTCATATGTAAGACTCTATCTAGACATTAACTCTGATTTTGTATCTATTGACACTGCTTATCACCAACACCGTTTATGCTAGCAAAAGACTGAAAATGGACACATTTGCTCTATTATTATTCTGTTAACAACATTGTGTCCTGGTTATTTCACCAAAAAGAACGTTGTGTGTCAATGACACCGGCTCCTCACATTTGCCGCCTTGCATTGGTTCCTCTATGCTTAGCATTGCAGACAATTGTGAAACAGACAGGCACAAAGAAGCACAAATGTATACCAAAAAAAAGAAGAGAAGGGTGGGGGGAGAGAAGAAGCTATTTAGGGCAGCATTCCCATCAGGTTTCTCTGCAAAGCAGTTTAACTGTAGTTAGTAAGTGCTTAGTGTAATCTAATAAAAGCCATTTTGCAATATTAAGCAAAAAACATCTGGTACCCAGAATTCCCTGATCATTTTTAACTAGATGCAATCTCTCTCTCTCTCTCTTTCTCTCTTTGTGCTTCCCTTACAGATACGTGAAAAATAGCCTAATAAGGATCCTTGTGGTAAAAATCAGATGGAAAATGGGGAGGAAGAGCTCTGCAGTCTCCAGCAACTCATTTGAAGCAGCTCCTCCGAGTTCCACAATAATAATCAGTGCTGGCCCAGTGCCGTCGGATTATTTTGTATATTCATGAAGCTGCTCATCAGCCGTCAGGAGAATGTGCAGTAATCCTTGGATGAAATAAGGCCAATCAGTGGAATAATGAGGAAGGTAATATCTCCCAAGAGGCCTGGAGTGGGTTTTCATCAAACCCGCTGCAGCTCTCCAACTATTTGCTTTACAAATGCAGCCTTTGATCTCTGATTTGGGGAGAAGAGGGGGCGAGGCGGACCCCAGTGTGAAAAGTCCAGTGTGAAAAGATAACAAGCTCACACGAGGAGGAGGAGGAAGCCATGCTGGAACCGGAGTGGGGGTGGCAAGGTGGCAGGGAGGGGAAAAACTGACAGAGAAACCTGGCACTTAAGCATCAGTCAGTTCTGGTTAATGAAAACCTCATAGCCTTTTTATGTACTGCTTGCTAATATATATTCACTTAGTCAGCCAATTGCTGGGTGATTTTTCCATGTACATATGCAGGGCATAAGTCTGCTCTCATCAGAAAGGAGACATTCTACCATCCATCTCGACTACAGCTCAATCACCTTGACCTAGGCCTTTTCTCTCCCTTCCCAGAATGAGCATGCAAACTCAATAGCCTCTTGCTGCAGACAACAGAAATGGCAGTCTACTTAAAACAGAAATTCTGGATGGTGTGAAGTGCCCATTTTCCCTGTGAACATCCTCTAATTAGTGTCCCAAACAAACAGCTTAAAATGAATAGGGAGGATTATTATATATAATGCTCACTGGTGCTTATGCTGTAAATTCTTAATGTTTCATTCAGGGATTCTGCTGTCTTTTGCCCAAAAATCAAACTGCCAGTAATATTCAGTATAATATCATTAGTATAATCAATTAGCAAATGGCAGTTATGCCTTACATTGCTAGACTTGGATAAATGGAGAATCATAAAAGAGACAGGCAGAAAAGTAATCCTTCTCTAATCATCTTGACTTTAACTTGTCTTCATATTTCTTTCATTTTTGTATTCACCTGATAATTCCCTCTTTTTTTACATCTAGTTGTTCATCTCTATATAGAATTAATGCAGCCTGATACCACTTTAAATGACACGGCTGAATGCTATAGAATCATAGGAGTTATAATTTTACAAGGTCTTTGGCCCTCTCTGCCAAAGCGTACTGGTGTTTCATCAAACTACAAATCTCAGGATTCCATACTATTGATTCATGGCATTTAAAGTGGTGTCAAACTGCATTAAGTGTAGATGCACCCAAGTTGGGTAACCTAAGCTATCTCAATGTTGCTGGTCTCAATCTTCAGTCAATCCTATCAAATGTAGTATGTACTGAGGCATAATAGGAGTTTCCTCTAGCTTTGCTTAATGCACTTTACAGACCCAGATTTGCACTGCAATGCACACTGATGATCTTTCCAGAAAAGGTGGACTTTCTGTCTTCTTTTTGGATCTGATATTTGTATGTGGTTTTTTAACAAAAAAAACCCTTGTGGTTTTTTAACATTGTTGTATTTTGATGTTTTTATCTAATGTCGTTGTGATCCGCCCCAAGCCTGCAGGGAGGAGCGGAATATAAAACCGAATAAATAAATAAAATAAAATAAATATGTGAACCTTAGCATACATAGAATGTGGTGCAGCTGGCTGGGAGTCGGCTGCATAAGCTCTCTATTGACCAGAAGGTCATGAGTTCGAGGCCTGCCCGGGTCGGCCAATTTGTGTAACTCGTTGTCGACCTTTGCAACCCGAAAGACAGCTAAATCTGTCAAGTAGGAAATTTAGGTACCACATTGTGTGTGGGGGGGGGGGCTAAATTTAACTGATTTACAAGGCCATAAAATCTCCAGAAAAAAAGAATGAAGGAATGCAACAGCTCCTCCTGGTGGCCAGAAGCTGGAATGTTAAATTGCCTCTATGTCTGTCATATATGTTGTATGACATTGAATATTTGTCTGTATATGTGCATTGTGATCTGCCCTGAGTCCCCTGCGGGGTGAGAAGGGTGGAATACAAATGATGTAAATACACAAATACATAAATAAATAAATAAATGTGTTGCACACATCTGGGAAGCAAAATGTGCACCCCAATAGTACTGTGACACAACTGAGGACCCCTCCACACAGCTATATAAAATCCACATTGAGCTGAATTATAATGCAGTGTGGAATCAGGTAACCCAGGTCCTTCTACACGGTCCTATATCCCAGAATATCAAGGCAGAAAAAACCCACATTTTTTGCTTTGAACTGAAATATATGGCAGTGTGGACTCAGATAACCAAATTCAAAGCAGATATTGTAGATTGTCTGGCTTGATATTATGGGTTATATAACTTTGTGAAGGGCCCTGAGACTATGGCACTGTGACGGAATACCTTTATATCTTTGATAATTTAGAAATAAGACAAACTGTCATGCAATTCTAATATATGCTGTCCCAAGTCCCATTGTCCCATAACTGTATTATTATTTGGAGTCTAGAGAATTGCACATACTTTGTTCATGTTGTATTTTCTCATGGGAAGCTGTCGCAGTATGTCAAAGTATTTGGAAACACAGAGAAAGAGAGTTCTGTGCTATAGAAAAGAATTCAGTCAGTCAATTAGTCATTGCATCTGTTAATGCATTATTTGGTTATTGCTAACTTGACTGGAGTAGGAAAGCTATTTTTAAAACTTTGATCAACTCTAGATCAGAAATGGAGAAATCCATGGATCATTTTTCTGGCCTTGACTCCTCCATAAGCTGCATGGGCTGTGAAAAAAACAAGTCAAACTACAACCTTAGAACTAGCCAGAAGTATTTTTATGTTAAAGCAGCTGGAGAAAATCACTAATTGAAAAGGTGAATTTTCAAACCTGGACAGTTTCAGGAAAGACAATATACTTTTAGGGCCACAGATTCCATGATTTCAATAGTCCGGAAGCACTGAGAGCTGTAAAAACAACCTTGGAGACCCTATACCAAGTCATACTTTGCCCAGATCAGTCTTAAGGTTTTAGTGGGCAGGAAAAATGTTAACACTTTCAGTTAAGGGAAAAGGGTATATTCCAAAAAAAATATGGAAAGTATATTCAATTTCATACACCATTTTTATCAAACCTATTTGGCTCCTGCTTCCCAGTCTAATATAGCAATGGAATATACATCTATACTTCCCTGTATTTTGTAGGATAGACCACCAGTCTAGCTAAAACAAATTCATTTTCCCATTAAACTATGTGCAGAGAAGCTTGCTGAGAGTTAAATGCATTTGAAATGTGGATTTTGTGAAAAATATATTTTAAGAGCTTATTTTGATATATTTCTTTATTAAAAAAACAAGACACAGATTGATGCCTTAATAGGAAAGAGTGAATAACAGTATATGCAATTATCCCAGATTGAAGGTGCTTCCAGACATCATTTAAACGTGCTTTGGAGCGGGTTTAAATCCTACAACAACCCTCCCCACAAAATGGACTTTGCCTGTTGGGTGCCCACATGCCCTACCTGTAAATTCTGGGAAGGCATAAGGACACCAAGAACCCCCCCTCCAAAAACCCTAAAAATAAAGGTAAACTTACTGCTGTAGGTCTCCTGGTGCATACCATTGATGTTGCAGGAGGTGGGGGGGGGGGCAGGAGAAATCCCCACCACCACTTGGTACGTCATTGGTATGCTCCAGGAGACCTGCAGAGAAGCATCGTGGTGGCTCTGTAAGTTTACTCTTATTTTTTAGGGCTTTTGGGGGATGTGGGGAGGGGGTGGCTGCCCTCTTCGCTTCTTTGGGTGATTTGGGCTATCCCAGGAATCTGTCCCCACAGGACCCATACCTCATAGTATCTAAATAATTTGCAACAAATGAGGTATCTAAATAATGGAGTATCTAAATAATTCATGACAAAGCAGGCTTTGTCACAAATTACTTCTCTTTTACCAGCATCAGCGCAACAGGTCCCGCAGTATGGGGCCTGTCTGGATGGTCCCTCAATGGCTAATTAGGCTTGCCTTACTGATTCATTTATTTATTTGCAATACAATAAAGCTTAAGCTGGGAAATTGAGATTCTGTTCTAGCAAGTAAGACCTTCTTACCAACTATTCCCAGCATGTTAAACACAGCAACAACAACACAGATCTGACCACCAAAGTGGAAATTCTTAGACAAGTGAAGACTGGTGCTAGACCACCATAATAATCTCTTTAATGCATTTTGGATGATGCTTTTAAGTGGTCTCTAGAAGCTTCAAAATGTTTTTTCTTTATTTACACAAAGGTTACTTGCCTGATTTTTCATGTAAATATTGTTAACTTTAGAATATTCCACTTGATGAAGCTTGTTGAACTGGTGTTCATATTTGTGTTCCGTCACATTTTTGAGTGTTTTGCACATAATTAATAATAGTTTGAAAATTCTGAATGCACAAATCTGCTCTAATTTTGCCAGTGGTGGACATTTGAAATTCTTTTTTCTCATGTGCAAGAAAGAAAGAAGTAGAGATTTCCCAAGTCACCTCCTGCGTTAATGCTACACTGGTGATCCAAGAACTTTTGCATAACCCTAATAAATAAACAGCCTGGCTCTTGTTGGTTAGTTCCATCTTGAGTAAATCTATTCAATCAGTTGTTGAATGATGAATCAACATATAGATAAAACTAATAAAATTAATGGACGTGCTCTATTCAAGGCTAAAAGAATTTTCCATTAAGACTCCCTCCTGCAGTATACCTGTATTACTTAGCTTATATCTTCATGACTTGTTCTTGGGAATTATTCCCCACCCTATAAAATAGCAAATGTTGATACTAACTTCCACACTCTTGTCCATTAGGCATGAGAAAAAAGTTATGAAAATTAAAAGAAATCGTAAGTGATTCGTATGTAATGGGACTTTCTAGTTTATACGCATCACAGCAGCTAATCAGGAAGTAGACTTTCTTTTACGGTCCTTGAGGCCAACAATTTGCGTTATGATCGTAATAAATTCTTAATTATTGTACTACTCACTTCTCCCTGTCTTCTCCCCCTCATTTCCTTCCCGCCTTCATTCATCTTCTTCTTTTTCCCACATTTCTATGGGGAACTGGAAGTGATGCTGCTGCTAGGCATTCTGGAAAGTGCAGTCCTCCACGCTTCTCCCCCCTCCCTTCTCTTCCCCGTTGCTCTGTCTTGCCCTACCGCACAGGCCAACTTCACACACACACACACACACACGCATCTCCTCATCTCTCTCCCTGCGCTCTCTCACATGCTTCTCTGCCCCCTCCTCTTTCCTGGAGGCTTCCCCCCCTCCCTTCTCTTCCCCATTGCTCTGTCTTGCCCCACCGCACGGGCCAACTTCACACACACACACACACACACGCTTCTCCTCTTCTCTCTCCCTGCGCTCTCTCACATGTTTCTCTGCCCCCTCCTCTTTCCTGGTGGCTTCTCCCCCCTCCCTTCTCTTCCCCGTTGTTCTGTCTTGCCCCACCGCAGGGGCCAACTTCACACACACACACACACACACACGCTTCTCCTCCTCTCTCTCCCTGCGCTCTCTCACATGCTTCTCTGCCCCCTCCTCTTTCCTGGTGGCTTCTCCCCCTCCCTTCTCTTCCCCGTTGCTCTGTCTTGCCCCATCGCACGGGCCAACTTCACACACACACACACAGACACACGCTTCTCCTCCTCTCTCTCCCTGCGCTCTCTCACATGCTTCTCTGCCCCCTCCTCTTTCCTGGTGGCTTCTCCCCCCCTCCCTTCTCTTCCCCATTGCTCTGTCTTGCCCCATCGCATGGGCCAACTTCAGCCCTCCAGGTGTTTTGGACTTCAACTCACACCATTCCTCACAGCCTCAGGCCTCTTCCTTTTCCTCTCAGCCTGGGCAAACTTGGGCCCTCGCTCCCTCAGGATCGGGGGGGAGAGGCAGCAAGGAGCGAGGGGGGGCTCCTCCTCCTTTTTTTGCTGCTTCCAAGAATAGAATACCCCCCTCCCTCCTTCCCTCCCTCCTTCCTATTTGGAGAGTCCCATCTAGAATTCAGTGTGATTTATTCAAGTTTTGGCCTACAACTCCCAGAAATCCCAGCCAATTTACCGATTTCTGGGAGTTGTAGGCCAAAACCATCTGGAATGCGCATGCGCTGGCATACGAACTACTAACGAATTTCGTTAGTAATTAAGTTACATTTTAGAATTTTTTTGAAATTTTTTTGTAAGTCTTTCTATTACTAATCAACCCCCCCCCCCCAATTAGATTTTCGATTTCCTATTTTTGGGTTCTAAACCATGCCTATTGTCCATATCAGAAGCCAGACTGATAATAATCATGGATGAAATGAAGCATTCACATCTGCCCAGGAGAGGAAACCGGGATTACATTTTGTCTTCTCATTTGTCTGGTCACACCAAGGAGTTGACCAACACAATTTTAATGTATTGTTGATTGTTTTATGATGCCAGCATCCTATAGTGCTTTTGTGAGACCGCCCTGAGTCCCTCCCCTCCCCGGGGTGAGAAAGGCGGGGTAAAGCTATAGGAAATAAATAAAAATAAATCACAGCACATTTGACAGAACTATCCATATGGAGTTATGAGTACTATGTGCATCCATAGCTGTTCAAGTATATAAAGTGACTAACCCAGTATCAGATGCTGTCTATACTTGGTTTCAGTATCTTGGTCCCAGTAACTCAGTATCACCTTCTGCATTGTTTATGAGTGGCTTTCTGAAAGGGGTCTTTTGTATGCAAAGCATGTGCTCCTGTAGGACTAAACTATAGATCTTTCTCCAGGAATTGTACATATAGTGACATATAGTGTCTCTTTAGCTGCTCAGTGACTAGTGCTCATTTTGAAACTCAGGAGACTCATCATGCATTATTAAATATTTATCACACTACTGGTTCTTTACAATCAAAATATGTTGGTGGATGAATTACCTATGGACAAATACTTATCTTGATTACTACAACCTACAAATGAATCTAGCATGTAGGGAGTACTGTTTCTGTTTGAAAGGGTTTTATCTCACAACAAAATCTCTGTAGACTCCAAATTTCCATATAGTCTCATGTATAAATCTAGAAATTATAGTCAGAAATCAGCCCAAAAATATGGGCGGATTAATACGTGGGACAATGTAAGTTATAGTACTTACATTGTCTTATGGATACGTCAACTTAGATCTCACCAAAAAGGATAGATCTTAACATTTTTTTAAAAAGCAACTATTCCCTTCTCCACGTCGAGGTACAATAGGCAGGAGGAGTCCATCTCAAGAGAATTAAAAGAAGCCCAGAGCCCTTCTACTTCCTCTGTTGTGGTTCCACTTCTAGCATTTTTGATTGGCTGGGTGACAAAATAGCGATGGCCAGGGTCAGTTGGCCTCTTCAGTTGACACTAGCATTTACCCCTTTCTGCAGAATGACCCTTGACTTATGCATGGATCATATCAAAATGTTGAACCCAATACCTGCCCATGATTTATACATGATTTATACATGAGGTCAACTTATACATGAGTATATGTAATAATACTTTGGGGATCTGCTGCTTTATATAAACCAAGTTGCCATTATAGTTAGTTTCATATATTATGTACTCCCATTCATTGCTTGCTGAAGATCACAGCTGTATAAATGATGCTGAAGAATTAAAGTCTTCCCTACTAAAGCAATATTATTGAGATTATTTAAACTAACTAACTTTCATTCTGTTCACAAGGCATGTCAGAATGAGACTATTTTAGAAATCTACAAGAGGGCTAAAGTTTGACATTTGATTTGCCCTGTTCTAGGATTTTAAACTGTGATGTAAATTAGTCGGAAACAGGTCTTTCTTCCATTTTCTCTTTTCAAAATGTAATACAGTTAAATGACAGAGATTAATTACTGAAGTAATTACTGCTGGAAAGCAAAAGGACAGTTGGATGAGACATGATGATCTCTTTCATGATGACCAAGTCTTTCTTGACAATTGTGCTTTAATTCCCACAATGATTATTCTTTGTGGCAAAATCTATCAGAAGAAGGGCACACTTGCATTGACACATTCATGCTCAATAAGAAATACTAGAATGAGGTAATTATATTTGACTAAGACTTGTATGTTTTCCTTCTAGGTCTATCACTAGGTTATTTTTTTAGGGACATTAATGTCCTATAATTTGGCACTCTATTTTGGATCCACTTTAGTTAGAATTGCTGATAGTTCTTTCCATTTCCAATCATATTATAATTTCTCCCTGGCTTCCAATTCATCACCATTATGAACACATCCTCTGAAATTCACATTGGTATGAGTTTTTAGCCCATAATCCATAACCCACTGTGCCACCAGGGGCTCATAAGGAAGGAATACAATAGAATTGTATTATTTCCTTATGAGCCCCTGGTAGTGCAGCAGGTTAAACTTCTGAACTGCTGAATTTGCTGACCAAAAGGTCAGCAGTTCAAATTCAAGAAGCAAGGTGAGCCCCTGTTGTTAACCCCAGCTTCTGCCAACCTAGCAGTTCGAAAAATGCAAATGTAAGTAGAACAATAGGTACCGCTTCTGCAGGAAGGTAATGGCACTCCATGCAGTCACGCTGGCCAAATGACCTTGGAGGCATCTTTGGCTTAGAAATGGAGATGAGTACCACCCCCAAAATTGGACATGACTAGACTGAATGCCAAGGGGAAACCTTTACCTCCCCCCCCCCATTTTGATGGCACTGTACCTGGCTCTTCTTCTCCCCTTCTAAGAATAGGGTAGTGACAGTCAGGATCAAATTGCTGGAATAAATGCACAATGGAGCTGTGCCTGCTTGTTTTTCTCTCCCTCTGAGGCTACAAGCTTATCAAATTTGACTATCACAAATTTCTTAGACATGGCTAGAATAGACATTCAAAAGTAGGGCCAAATCTTCTACACTCATTGTTCAATTTACATGTCCTTTTCATTGTTTTATTCCCCTAGCTGTAGGAGTTACAGCTGAAACTAAAACAAGGACTAAACTCAGGAGAAGAATGGGTTTAAAGAAACAGCTTAAAGAGGGAAATTGGGAGCAGTCTATCCATGCTACACTAATACGTACAACACTCGCGTCCTAATTTTACAGGTTAATTGTCTAGACAGTCCTACATTCCGGTCTCACACCATTCCATTTACCCCAAGTGCCACCCGAGAGATCTTAATCCTATAGCTGTTTTGGGACTATCCAAAAAGGTACAAAATCTCTGTGATTTTTTTCAAATTCAAAGATTTATTTATATGGCAAATGCTTTTTTTAAATGTGCAACAGAAATAGATGGTGTAGTGATGTTGTTACAATCGCATAGTCTGCCTTCAGATGTTTTGAGATGATGGAATGGCAGATGATTAAATTAGTCTCTTCAGGCCACATCCTCAATTACTCTGGGCCATCTGAGAAGAAGAAAGGCAATAAAAGTAGAGCAATCTGGCAGTACAGAGCAATGCTTTTTAAGCTATCTGATCCGGGGAACCCCTGCCCCCCAATGTGACAGGACTATTACTATATTTGTACGCATTTGGTTTTTGTTTTGTCTTGTTTTCTAGAAGACTTTCAGGTACTGGTAGCAGGATCATCATTATGAATAGAACTTGCAGAGCACACATTGCTGAATGAATTCAGTAACATTTGAGTATCCATTTAGTATTTTTTTATGGAAGCGAGTAGGAGCTTTTTTTTAGGGGCCTGAAATTGCAACCACACCTGTCTGCCTGCCTGCCTGCATATGCACACTCGCACACTCACACACAATGCCCTCCCCATTCCGTTCCCTAACTTCAGGCTCTAGTGCTTCCTTCCAGGTGTCTTCGTCTGCATGATTTCATCTGTGAACCATAATCAACTTCCTTAATGAAATACGTAATTAACATATTATAATTGTGGTAAAGATGATTTTGACAGAAATCATTTTCCATATCTAATACTATGCTAATTTAATCTGTTCCTCGCTCCCCGACATGACCTTTAGTGATTAAGTTTCATGGCAGATTTTTTTTCTTGCACGTGTGATGGATTGATTTATCCACAGTAGTTGAGACCCTTTTCGAGACAGGACTGTCACCCCCTCAATTTTTATATGAAAGAAGAACAGAATGGCAAATAGCCACAGAGTGAGGAAAGAAATGGAGTGATTTGACCTGTGGTGTGTTTCTTTCTGGGTACTAAGAATCACTGGACTACATGCAAGAAAATGTATTTTAAACTTGATTAAGGTTTGTATCCTCTTTGCCCATTCCACCTATCATGTGATACTGGCAGCCAAATGGAAACAGAAAAGTGATTGAAATACAAAA
This sequence comes from Anolis apletophallus, assembly GCA_030556195.1. Classification (NCBI taxonomy): domain Eukaryota; kingdom Metazoa; phylum Chordata; class Lepidosauria; order Squamata; family Anolidae; genus Anolis; species Anolis apletophallus. The sequence continues at coordinate 65,312,479 of JARBWK010000007.1, read as the reverse complement.
TCAGACGAAAGATCTGTTTAGCCCATAATGATGTTTCTTGCATTAGCCCAATTGATACCTATGAGAAACCCACAGGCAGGACAGAAGGCAGGAAAGATCATGTGGAGAGATCAGAGGTTGACTACAAAGCCAAGGTAAGATACAGCCAGGTTATCTCAATGTATTCAGAACAAAACATGTAGAAGCTTCAGAAATAATAAGCTTCTAGGAATATGAAAGAAAAGCAAGTTAAGCATTTCCAGATTACTCTAATCCACCGACTAGCTGGCACTTTCTAGTAACAATATCAATGTGAAGTAAAAGTTTGAATACACATAATTTTCACTTGATGCTTGCTTAGAAATTTTCTCTTATGACAGAATGGCTAATGTTTAGCTAAAATATATCTAGCCGATTCCTGTAATTCATTATGTGCATGCTGTTGCTTGCTGTATTTTCCAACATAAATGTTAAGTGGTATCTTTGCTTGAGTGCCAGTCAGCTTAGTTTCAATGCTGACATCAGAATCAGAATATTGTTAAATGAATTACTCTCTTCAGTTCACCCCTGCCTCCATTCTTGAGACCAAATCTGTGGCAAGATTATAGCTTTCCTGTGCGTTTTCCAGTGACCGATATGCAGTGCAATCCTGCCTATAGTAAATGGGGAAGCATGCATTGATTATAACTAGTTGTCATTAATGCATTTGCTCTCTGTTAATTACCAAATGCCCATCCATACAAGGCCCAAAATGCGGGCACTGTCGGACTTTTACCTAAGGCATCCAAACAATGTCTCAGGTAAAAGAGGAAGAATTTGTGACAAATCAGGAAACCCCTGCTTTGTTGAGAATTATTTTGATACTCCATTAGACCTGAAAGGCCTGGGTCTAATGGAGCATCAGCCCTGTGGGGATAGACTAGCAGGTAGTCTCATTCCAGGATTCTTTCAGAGAGGTGGCCTTAATGGTGGCCTGGTAAGTTGTTCTTTATTTTTAAGCTGGGGGGGGGGGGGGGGCACCATTGCAGCACAGTAAGGACAACCCATGGAAAGCCCACTTCTTTCGGGCATTTGTGGGGACTTAAACCCGGGACAAAGCGGGTTTCTTAAACCTGCTTCATCCTGGGTTCACACCCTGTCTCGAAGCTCCCCTTTAAACTCCACAGAGCAGAGTGTTTTATCTGCTCTGAATTAATCATTATTCAGGTTGGGTTTCAGGAGCATCTGCTAGCTTCCATATCAAGGGATGGTGTATCCACACCCAATTTAATTTTAAAACTGAAAGAAGCTATCCTAAGTACTTGATTTATGTGGGGGCTAAAAGTTTAGCATCTTGAATGTCTCCTTTAAAAATCAGACAAAATCCTGAGTGGATTCACAACACCATTGATGTAGAAGTCACAAACTACCAGTGTTTACTACAGGTACATATCTCTATGAGAGAAGTGGGGGAATTTGTATCCACTTATTCCAAATCACCCCTAATTTTATATTTTGCTATTATGTTCTCACTAATTCAGAAATATCACTAAGCATTGTACTCTTTCATTATTGAGGATATCCTCCAGTCTCTTTGATGATTTTGATTGACCTTTTCAATCTTTTAAATACTTTTGACTTCTTTCTACAACAACCTTGTTTTGTATTGGGTTTATATAAGATCTATTCACAGTGAGGATGAAATTCTTCACTAATTTTCTTCTAAAGGAAGCAACAAGTCATTTTAGCAATATTCTTTCTTCTGCAAGAAAGTCTTCAAAAAGTTAGAAGCCTATTCATGATTTGTGGTTATTCTGAACAGCTTTCATATGGAGTTGTTTTGTGCAGAAAACATGTTCTTTGCAAAGAAAATAATATTTATGTGCAGAAATTTTGTTTTCTACCATCAAACCTAGACAGCATTGCAAATGGCAATAAATGTTCTGAACTGAAGTCCAAAAACATGCTAAAGATAGCATGGTTTCCACTTTTGGAAAGTATAAGTGATTTTCATGGTTCTTGGAAAACCTGAATCTCTCTCCCCCAAATCTCAGTCCAGTACTTTAATCACTACACAAGTTCTGAGAATAAGTCTTCAGGTGAACTTTGTCTAGCTTTTTCATTCTAGAAGATAATTTGAAAGCAAAGTAATTCATGTTATATGTTGTTGGGATTGACAAATCTTTTAGTTTTCCTTTCCTCACAAATAATGTCAGTGTCAGCTAATTCTGCTCAAAGATGAACTAAAAGGAAATTACCACCCATTATTATTCATGTTTCCTGAAAACAACAGATTTCTGGAATATATTGTAGTTCAAGCTGTAACAGAAGCCTAGTAACATATTCTTCATAAAAATAAAGATGCTTGTTTTAAAATGACCTTGGAGAAATTTTGCATGTGAAATATTCGGTGTTCTTGATTTTGTAATTAGTGTGTCAAAGTCATTCACACTTAGTAACATAAAAGTCATAAAACATTGTCATGTGAACTCATGAGATTAAAAAATATGATTCAAAGTAGAATATGGAAATTTTAAATAAATTAAAAATAGAACTGTTCATTGCATACACATAGGCAGATTGGCAGAGGAGAAATTTCACATGTGCTAACAGAAAAATGTGCTACAATTATAAATATTATTCTTTTGCTCTTGATGTTTTGATATTCAAACATATACAAACATTATCAGAAGTAAATATATGTACAGGTCAATTAAAATATAATAAGAATTTATATAAACCAGGATTTTAAAATAACTAATATCTTCAGAACTAGCCCTTTATCTCATGTAAAGTAAGGTTAGCATTTTTCATAATCTTATTCAGGCAAACATGTATAAAGTGTGTTTTGAAGTGATTCCTGACATGATCTGAACCTGAAATCCCATACAAGCACCAGATAGGTGATCAACTCACAGAGTCATACAAATTTGTTGCAATACTGATACTTTTTGAGACTAGCAGTGATAATGGTTTTTTTTCCCCTGGAATCTCAGTTGTTTGTCATTTTTCTGGAAAAATGTTGGGGCTTGGCAAAACACTATTTATTTTAAAGCATTAAAGAGAAGTGAAAATATTGGGGCTTCCAAAACACTGTGTAGCATTAAAGAGAAACAAAATATTGGGGGGGGGGGGGGGTTGCTAGGTTTTTATACTTGTGTTACTGATTGTCACAACCTTATTTTATTGTGAATCATTTCAGGAACACTGGATTGGAACCAAATTTAGTTATGCCTAGAGTAGATTAGCAAGTTGGAAAGTGATTTGGTAAACTATAGTTCTGAGAGTCCTTTAGTTTCATTTTCCTGAATGAATTAAGTGGCCAAGGAATTTCCTAGATATTCATATCTTATTTTGTCATTTCTCAAGGCATGTGTGGACAGAGTTAAGGCATTTGACCCTATTATATATACCTGGTTCAGGGTGCAAATGGAAACTGTATGATAAAATTAGAGCTGGTGTGACAATTTGTCTTTTAATTTCACATCCTTGTAAGATTTCAGGCTTCACTTTGTCCTAATATGTATTAGAGAGTTCTGAACATACCCATATAAGAACAGTGTTCTAATGTGAGAGTGTAAAATTAAACACCTGAAGGAAGCCTTGACAAATGAGAAGAAAGAAGAAAAGTGATGTTCTACATACCTCGCTATTTAAATATAGTAGGTAGATCACATTCTTTAAAACATGACGTCTTCACCTTTTGGGTATTTTTCCATCATTCTTGTTGACTCCCCCTTTCCGTGTTTGAAACAAACTCTGAATGAAACTGAACTGAAAAGTGATAGGAGCACACATTGCTGAATGAATTCAGTAACATTTGAGTATCCATTTAGTATTTTTTTATGGAAGCAAGTAGGAGCTTTTTTTTAGGGGCCTGAAATTGCAACCACACCTGTCTGCCTGCCTGCATATGCACATAATTTTTATTGATGATCTGGCCCTGTGCCATTTTGATTATTAGCACTATCTTTGGAATTACAGATAACTTAAAATTGATGTTAAAAATCCTTAGGAAATGAAGAAGGAATACTTTCTTCCCAATATGATTGACAATGGAATGTCTTATTTATGAAATTGCAAAGCAGATTATCAAGAGCAGTAGTGATCAACTTTCTGGAGAAGTGCCACTATCATCTCACAAAATTGGTGAAATTGAGAGGGATGGTGGCGGGGTATAAATAAATTATTATTATTATTAAAAATCAATGAAGCGGCTTGAAAATGTGGTGGTTTGCTTTCTCCAATCTACCAGAATCCTCCAAACTTCCCAGGAAATAAATAAGAATAGGCTAGGAATTGGCCAAAGTGATGGATGGAAGTAGCATAACATCATTTCAGACACTACCAAATGTATCAGTGCAGAGCACTATGTGTTTGGGGCAAAATGGTTACCACTCTCTATGCAGTTTTCCATGCATATCTCGGTAATGTATACTAGTGGCTACTTTGATTTTGTGGTTAGTGCTTTTTGACCCCATGAAGTCTTGTAGTTTGCATGCTATTATGATTGCCCAAGTGATTGTAACCCATCACAAAGAATTCTAGATACAGGTGGCTGATGAGTCCCATGTCAGTGGGGCAATAAATTTGTTTTGGCTGTTAGTCCAGACTGTAATTGAACATCCCGGTTTTCTGAACCCTTTCCTTCAAGCAAGTTCAGCTCCTTAGATTGTTCCTTAATGTTAAGGCTAAAACTCAGATCACCTCAGTGAAACAGGACTCTCTAGCTATCATGTTTCCTGAAAACAACAGATTTCTGGAATATATGTATATGTATATGTTGTAATTGTATATGTTGAAATTGTATTGATAACTGTTGATTTGTTTGTCTGAAAACAATCAGTCGATTTCTGGTAAATAAATAAATAAATAAATATGGTAGTTCAAGCTGTAACAGAAGCCTAGTAACGTATTCTTCATAAAAATAAGGATGCTTGTTTTAAAACTCATTCTGAGTTAAAGTTGAATATTTTTCCTTTGAAAAGAACTTACTCAAATTCTTAAGTCCATTTATTATCAAAATTGAAAGTCTGAGAGATTTAAAATATCTGAATGTGAGAAAAAATAAAGCTGACAATTGTCCATCAAGGCAGATGGCTTTGTGTATTTAGATCCTAAAAAGCATATAAATTCATTTGTATTTAGCCACGAATTAATGCTGCTGCTTTTTTTTTTGCCGAGAGACTCCTTACATTTAGTAGTCCTTCTCTAAAGCTTTGAGGCATTCGTCATAGCTAAGACCAGTTATGTGCAATCCATGACTGAGAGAGCTCCAAGACCTCCTGCAGCTACTCAATATCAACCACATTTTTCTTCTACAATAGGCAATCCACAGCTGGTTTACTTTTGTCACCAAGAGGGAAATGAAATACTTTGAGGTAGACTCACTCACATAAAGATGAATTACAGAATAACAAGATATTATTGATATCCCATTTTGTCCTCCTAAAACATGAACACATACCATTGTACCTTCGCAGTTATTCTTTACTTTATGATGTGGGTGCTGTGCTTCACCACAAATTACCAGATGGCACTGATGCATCAATTGCTTATTACTCAAGAACTAACCATCTGTCTAGCTCAGTATTGTCTATACTGATTGACAGCGACTCTTCAGGGTTCCTAACAAGCCTTTCCCAACTCTGTTAAATTTGAGGTCTTTTGTATGGAAACTATGCTCTCAGTGAAGTTCACTGGGCTGGCCTTCAGCCACAAATTTACTGCATCACAACTATTACTAAAATAGACAAACCAAATTGACCGCCATGTTTTCTGTGCTCTTTTCAATAAGAACCTGATTCATGTTCCACCTACCTGATAAGCCAATATGGAGGAATTCTATTGGTGGAAGTGGATTGTATTGATCTCAGTGCTGATTCCTTCCCATGCTCTTGGATTGGCAAAATACAGCAAAGGAAGTACTCATTTTGCTTCAATATTTTTACTTTTTAATGAAATGATTGAGATTTGTAGAGTGCTTTTTGATGAGCATGGCCCCTACTGATTTTGTCATGTAAATCATACACTGTGTGACACATTTGACTATTATTTAATACTTGATGAGGATTTATGCAAAAGAAACACAGTGCCAAGTCTAAAGCTGTTTAAATCTTTTAACTAGCAGTATTTTTTTAATCTGAAGAGGAAAAAAATCATCTTTATCAAGCAACATATTTTGTACTGGAATGATATGACGTCAATATTTCTAGAACTACAAGGACTGTTAAAGGGGTCTTCATTTTTGCCTACTGCTGAAAATGTTGTCTGCTAAAGCTATTGCTATGATTGAAAAAGAAAACATTATACTATACCCCAGATTTAAATACAATGAAAAATCGCACCATGTGGCTTATAAGAATGTACTCACTTATTCATTTACAGCAAGACATTTTAGACCCCGAGAACTATGAGCTGAAAGAAGTTCTTGTCCTCTTATTCTTGGATGAACAGAACTCTATTTGGCTGGGGTTACTCTACTCAATATAGGGACCATTCTATTTTGTAGACCCACTTCTTCATCTCAAAGCCGACTGGAGAATCCTTTAATCTACATGATAGGCTTATCAGCATTGATTTAGCCTTCATACAATACCTGAGGTCCTTTTCACACTACACCGTTAAAATGCAATTACTCCAATGCACTTCCCTCCTCTTCAGTAGAATCCTAGGATGTACTTGGAATACCTACCTAGAGAGCAATCATACCTCTCCAAACTATAAGTCCAAGGATTTCACAGCATACAGACAGTCCCCAAGCTAAAACAAGATAGGTTCAGTAGGTTTGTTCTTAAGTTGAATTTGTTTGCTAAGCTGCAACAGGTATATTTTAAGTGTAACTCCAGCCTATCCCTATCTATCTATCTATCTATCTATCTATCTATCTATATACACACACTTTGGATAGCATAGGGGTTAACAGCCCTGTGGTGTTTGTTTTGCTGTCTGTGCCCCTGGTCAGAAGATTTCACCTCACTTTTTGTCCTTGTGATAATTGGATTTTGAAAGCTTCGGCTTGTTGTAGGAACACAGGTTGATGATAAAGCTTCAGTGGAGATATCTTTTCGCCATTATAATTCTTTCAGGAGAGAATCTCCTTTCCAAGAAGTAGATTTCTCTCATTTCCTGTTGTCTCACCCTTATTTGTAATTATGAGTTTTTTGTAATTTGGATGTTTGTAACTCGGGGACTGCCTGTATAGCCTGGGCAACTAAAGTGCATAGTGCTGTAAGTGTAATATGAAAGATCCCTTAATCAGCAAACACCAAATTTTGTGACAGAATCCACAGTGAGCTGGACTTTCAATGGAGCTTTCTACAATGCTGTCATGACCCAATGATCTAATTTGCAATTTCTGAATCATACTATGAATACAATTTTTATCATTTTCCATCCTACTTGGAGCTCTGGGAATTTTGTGTGTGGGCTTTACAGTATATTGGAGTCACCACTAGTTTCATGGCTTTACTGGGATGAATCGGCTCAGATGTTTAACCCCTCCTCATGGTTAGACATGGCATATTGATGTTGTATGGTGCTGCAGCACTGGAATACCGGGTGCCTCTTTCCTGGCAGGGATACAAGCTCCCATGGAAGCTACTACATGCACCTCAGACCTTGGAAGCATCCATCATTGTTGTCCTGAGACTAGTAGCTGTTTTTGAGTATCACAATGTACTGGGAATCCCAAACATGTACTCACTACATAGCTGAATAGGTCAACTGTGCTGCTCTTCTTCTGCCAGTGGCTAATGAGGTTCTCTTCTTTCCTGTTCCCTTGGACCTCCATCTGGCTCAGGGCCTTCTACAAGCCCATGCATGTTTTCTTTCACTCTGCCATCCTCTCCTTGGTTGTGGCAGAATGCATCTCTGGCATCATTGAAAAGCTGGTCTTCAGGCTATCAAAATCAGTAACACTTTACTCCATGCTTCCCACAGAAGCTTTGTTTGGCAATGTACTTGGGATGCTAATCCTGGTCTTTGCACTGTTAGTATTGTGGGCTCTGGCCAGACCTGCATGGAAATATTCAAATGTGATATGGCTTCTGGCTAATCAATAAAATTGTTGTTGTTGTTGTTGTTGCATGGAAATATTCAAATGTGAATTCAGAAGACACCCAAGAGCCTTTGCTACACGGAGCCAGATGGAATGTTATGAAGCAACTCTTCAAAACATTCAAGAGGTGGTGTAATGGCCAATTATCCACTGAGATTAGCAGCCTTGAGGTTGTCTTCAATATGGGAGCTTGCATCTTGAATTGGTGCAGTAAGAAAAAACAACAAGCTTCCCATCCACTTCTTCTATTTGATGGCTCTGCTTTTTGATGACTTGAAGTGCTCTTGTTATCAGGGACAGCTGGACAGCCAACCAGTTCTGAACAGCCCATGCTCTATTTGCTTCATGAATTTGTTTTTTGTATATTTGTGAAAAGGAGATGGAACAGGCTTGTGTTTAGAAAATGTGAATGTTATAGTTAAGGAAAGGAAGCGTCATCCAACCTCAATCAAACAGTGACCAAAGATAAGGTCCTACAATGTGGTGACCAATAAGTATGTTGAACTACAACTCTCATCATTATCAGGCACTATGCCCAATGACATCAGCATAGGGAAAGTTGTCCTATATGATAATGCTTAACAAAAATATTCAGAATACTCACAGCTTATGTGTTGTTGACCTAAGCCTATATTAGATGGGAAATGCATCTAAAATGTAGCCAAGTTGGGCAATGTGGAATACGAAAGTTTTACTTTTTCATGAATTGTAGCATAATCCACTGACATATTGTATCCCAAAATAGATCAGTTTTATTATTTGTCATAATTAACAGAAGCAAACACAAATAACATTCCTAACATTATTTCAGCAGCAGTTATCGTCTATTTTAACAGAGCTAAGCAAGCAGGAAAGATGCTTAAAGCTCCCTTTACTCTGTGCATCCCTTATCCACAGAGAAACCATTTGCGGCAGCAGTCCTACTACTGACAGTATGCCTGATGAACTTGGGTACACTTACACTCTGATGAAAAAGTGATAACATAATGTAGGACATTCATTCAGCACACCTGCATACTCTGCACTTTTGGCCCTATAGTTTATAGTACAATACACCATCCTAAAGAGCTTTAATTATAATTCAAGAGTCTCTTACATGCATAGACATTATGTGGTGAATGCAACAGTCATTACGACAATGTCATTGCAAGAGTTTCTTTCCCCCAAAGAGCAATTCAGATGCTAGCATCTACATGATTTCCTAAAGAGCTTTTATAAGGCACTTCCATTAGTATCATATCAACTCCAAAGGACCCCTTTTAAAAAGAAGTCAATGACAGTGTCTCATTGGAGCTATTACAAATGAAAGCTAATGCAACCAGCTTTCATCCAAGAAGGATTTGGGATAGGGATGAGGGGATTCTGTCACATGTACATCATATGATTTGATTTAAGAAATAACAGGCTTTAAAGGTCCTACACAAGTACTAGATATATACTGTCTCAAGGATGCTTCTACCAAATATAAATTCAGAGCTTTTCCAGAGCTGTTATTCTCTGTTTTCTCCAAGAAAACACAATTTTGTCAAAAATGAGCATGTTGCTTTTAACCTTATCAAAGATATATTAGTAGAAGGAAAAGACGTGTTAGTATCATTCTTTCCCTCCCTGTCCACACTTTATTATTGCTTTCTCAATGACATAGCCATGCTGATGACACTGTTTATTATTATTTTACTGACACAAAACCACAGTATGTCACAGCAAACAAAATCTATATGCTGGATTTTGTATCAAAAAATCACAAGTCGAACACTTCCCAAGTGTCTAGGACTGCTTGATATATTTCCAAAGGATGTGGGCAGATCCAAGTAAGGTGGCCTTTTGCATTCGACAGATCATGATTTTGTCAATGTTTATTGTTTCCAAATGCCGGCTGAGATTTTTGGCATGGCACCCAGTGTGCCAATGACCACTGGGACCAGAGCCTCTGCAGTTAGATTTTGAGGTCTTGATAATGGCTGAGCTTTTTCTGTTGTTTTTCCTCAATGCGGCTGTCACCCATTATGGCGACTTTTTTCTTTTCCACAATCGTGATGTCTGGTGTATTGTGTTCCAAAACTTTGTCAGTCTGGATTCAAAAGTCCCACAGTATTTTTGCATGTTCATTTTCCATGAACTTTGTGGGTTTATGATCCCACCAATTCTTTACTACTGGCAGGTGGTATTTGTGACATAAGTTCCAGTGAATCATTAGGGCCACAGAGTTGTGCCTCTGTTTGTAGTCCATCTATGCAATTTTCTTGCAACAGCTGAGGATATGGTCCATGGTTTCATCAGCTTCCTTGCAGAGTCTGCATTTTGGATCATCAGCTGATTTTTCGATCCTGGACTTAATGGGTGCCACCTTGTTGTGGTGGGGGGCTTAACTGCTCCATGGATTCTCAGAGCTGTGCTGGCTGTAGTGTAACTACTAGCAGGTTCAAATCAGAGAAGTCTCAGCTGAGGAGTGGAACTAAGAGCACCTAACTCATTAGCATTATGGAGAAACAAACCCAAATGAAGTCTATACTGGCTCAGTCGTTGCCCAGGATAAGAAGGACCACGGTGGATGTTGCCGATTCTGGACATCCATCGACAAGTGGGCTACAGAATCAAAATACAAATGAACAATCACAATGCCAGAAAACCATACAGATTATTGTTATTGTTATTATTATTATTATTATGCACTGCATTTATATATGTTATTATTATTATTATTATGCACTGCATTTATATCCTGCCCTTCTCACCCCAAAGGGGAATCAGAGCAGCCTTACAATCAGCAGCAATTTGATGCCATATCCACATACATACCTATACTGTAATAAAATTAACATACATATTAAAAAAATAAAATTAAAAAGCAATATAAACATTAAAACCCATTATTATTTTAGTGAGCCAAGTGCCCAGTCATGAGATCACCAAAACCGGCATTGCCAGGAAGACTCTGCCAAGGAGCTGCTACTAGAAGTGGGTCTTTTATGACATGAGAATACTTGATTGCCCTGAATCCAGCCTGATCCAGATGGACACATGTAAAAAGTAAAACTGGGGACACACTAAAGGTTCCTGGAGGTTCTGAGTTAATAAATAGTTATTCTTCTATCAGATCAGTGATGTCAAACATATTTATTTATTTATTTCGTTCGGCTTCTATGCCGCCACTCCCGGCGGGCTCGGGGCGGCTCACAACACCAAAAGAACACAGCGCAAAACAGCAACAGAATAAAAACAGAGCATAAACACATCATTAAAATGTCACAATAAACAACGACAGTTAAACGACCTGGGATAAAAGTCGCTTCCAGCAGGGGAAGCCCTCCAGGTGGTTTTGGATCTCAGCTCCCAAAATTCTTGGCCATTGGACAAGCTGGTTAGGACTTCTGGGAGTTGGAGACCAAAACATCTAGAGGGACACAAGTTTGACACCTTTGTACTAGATCAGTGGTTCCCAACCTTTTTTTTTTAACCAGGGACCACTTTGACCAGGGACCACTCTCCAACATGAGTATCAAAAGGGTTACAAATCAGTTTTTGGTCAACTTTAGATTTGGTTTGGTTATTTGGGGTGCTGATTCAAAACATTGCATTGGATAGACTACATCAGCTCTAGTTTCTGATGCAGAACATATGCCATACAGTAGCTGCCATCTGCTCGCTCACAGAAAACCATATTTAATAAGCTCTCGTTGCAATGGTGTAGTAATGGTGAGGCCGCGGACCACATTTTAATTCTTGTGGTCCATGGACTACAAGTTGGGAACTACTGTACTAGACTAATAGGTAGAAGCAATGTTTCTACTGTGGAACCACTTGTATGTTGTCTTGTTATGCAGTGTTTGAGGTGAGTTCATTTTATTTGGCTCATATAGAGAAAGCCTTTGTTGTGTTCTCATGTTTCGACTACACACTCAAGCAAATTAAACTTTGTTCTCCAGAAGGTTCATATTTTACCCTATTATTTGCCCCTTTCCTCTTGAGAGAAACCATGACTAAGAGTTCTTTGGCTCATGCCAAACGCTCGCCTTTTTTAAAAATAAAATGGTTATGTAATAGTTTTCAAGAAGGAAGTAGTCGTCAGATCAGTCTCTTTCCCTTCTATGGATAGCTGAATGGATCACTTCTGTCAACCCATGGCTCAGTTTGGATTTGGGAAGAATTTTCCCCAAGCTCATTCTCTGGTTCTTTGGGTCATTTGTATTTGTATGACTTGTTTGCCTAAGTTACATGAAGAAGCTATACAAATCATGTGGAAGAACTTCTATGCGGTTATTATGAATATTTGCAATGAAAATATGTTAGGTCAAATGCATCCAATTAAGGATTTCATCTGTGGCACAACCGGCTGGGAGTCAGCTGCATTTAGATCACTATTGACTGAAAGGTCATGAGTTCGAATCCAGCCCAGGTCGGAGTGAGCTTCTGGCCAATTTGTGTAGCTTGTTGTCAACCTTTGCAGCCCGAAAGACAGTTGCATATGTCAAGTAGGAAAATTAGGTACTACTTATGTGGGGAGGCTAATTTAACTAATTTACAATGCCATAAAATCTCCAGCAAGCATACGGGGAACGAGGAAGTACTTCATCAGTGTTGCAGATGGACAGTGAAGCAACAGCTCCTCTACTAGCCAGAAAAAGTTGGAAAGTTTAAATAGCCTCTGACTGTCTGTCTATATGTGTTGTGTGTCTATGGCATTGAATGTTTGCCATGTATGTGTACATTGTAATCCACTCTGAGTCCCCGGTGGGGCGAGAAGGGTGGAATATTAATACTGTAAATAAATAAATAAATAAATAAATAAATAAATAAATAAATAAATAAATAAATTTAGTTGTCTAATGTAACACAACAGGGAAATCCATCTCCCCACATCCTCCATTGCCTGCAGTGCTGCCATCCCCATCACACGGGGGAAAGCATTGCTGCCAAGGCTCCCCCCCCCCAATGCTGTCCCCATTGCTGGCAACAAAAACACAGGAAGCCTCCATCGTAGGATGCTGACAGCACAGTTCAGGGATGGAGTCCCACCAAAGTTGTTCTATGCGCCATGTGAAGAGATACGGCAAGCTCTGTCCAGGAACTCTGCTTTCAGCATCCTATGTCAGGTTCGAAAAGCCATGTCATAGAGTTGTAAGTCCCTAACATCGTAGTGATGCTTTCAAAGTATGTTTGATCTAACTGCCTTAAATGCACTAGAGCTGGAACAGTTTTTAAAAAATCAGCTAGCATGCTTAAAATTGGCTTATATTTACAACTGTTTAGAATTATGGACATCTTGCCCTTTGTAGACCTTTCATATTTATGACTTAGCTGTTTGTTTGTTTGTTTATTTATGCATGTTTCTTCTGGCAGGAGGGATACTCACTTAGCATGGCAACATAAGTCATTCTCAATTCTCAGCCCGCCTATTCCCAGGCTCTCTCATTACTCTAGAATCATGTCACGGGCACCATTCCATTGTGACTAAGGCGTCTATAAAACTTTAGTCAATAAGTGTTTAATACAGCGATTGACAAAGGTTTATGGGGTCCTGATTCATAAAGGACTAGAGCTTATGTTATTGAGCACTATTCATGATTTGCATTCTAAATCACCTTACAAATTGATGGCACTTATCTGAAAAGAAAAGTTAAAAAGTTCAGTGTTAAGCAGTGCCTGATTAAGTATCAAACCAAATACAACTATAAAAGTGATTTATGTGATCCAGAACACCTTGTTCTAATTGGAAAAGGGGATATTTATGGCAAATAGCAAAGGGAAGAGTTTACACTTTTAATTTATTTTTAAATGCCACAATTCTTGGCCTTGTGGTAGTATCTTTCTGAAAGAGGTTGGATAGTTTGGAGTTGTTGATGATACATCTAAATATCCATCTATCAATGCTTATTAATTTATGCTTGTGCTTGGACAACCTCAGCGAGATGTTTTTAAATGACTAGAGTGTGCTACATGTTAAAAGAGGATAACTTTCCCCATTTCTTTTTCTTTTGCCTGTACGTATAGTGCTATTAGCAACATGTCATGCTTTTTAAATTGCCATCCTACTTATGTGGAACAACAGGTCAATCTTTTTTCTCTCTCAGAAATATTCCCACAATCATGAATTACATCAGACCAGGAAATAAGAAAATTTCTAGGACTTGCAAACCCATTAATGGAATCATCAATGGTTCTTTTTTTCCCTTTTTTCATTTCTAGGAAATCCAAGATGTGAAATAATCAGCTGAATATCAATTAAGCATGTATTGGAATCAATTGTGTGTCATGCCTTCCCAGATGTTAATTTGAAAAATTATGAGGATGCATGGTTGTTGGCTTTTGAACCTGGTGTTTGGATGATGAATTATTTTGTGTGAATATCTGGCTTCGAGTTATTGATTGACTTATGGTGGCCCCCATTGAGTTTTCATAGACAAGGAGTATTGAGATGGGTTGTTGTAGGTTTTTCGGGCTATATGGCCATGTTCTAGAAGCATTTGCTCCTGACATTTCACCTACATCTATGGCATGCATTCTGAGGTTGTGAGGTCTGTTGGAAACTTTGAAAATTGAGTTTATATATCTGTGGAATATCCAGGGTGGGAGAAAGAATTATTTTCTGTCGCAGCTAGGTGTGAATGTTTCAATTGGCCACCTTTATTAGCATTTGATGGCCTGACAGTTTTTAGGAGTGTCTTGTTATGTTACTGAGATGGTTTTTCTAATTCCCTACTCCGAAATATAGCCTACAGCAGCTGGTATTTGTTAGAGGTCTCCCATCAGAGTACTCACTGTGGCTGATGCTTCTTAGTTTTCAAGGGCTGATGGGATATAGTGCCTCTGAAGTATTTAGACCTACTTCATACAATTTACTATACCACAAAATACAAGAGACTATTAAATTATAATTAATTATATTTAGAACAGTGGGTTTTTTCCAGTAAAGGTTTCAGTTCCAGAAACTTCTGAAGTTAAATGACACAGGGATGCAGTGTCAGTAATATATTGCCAACTTTTCACCGGAAAAAGGTTTAAATGGTAGAATGTACAGACATATTGTACCAAACAGTAAGTAAGAAGCTATGAAACTCTACCCACCATTTACAGTATGTGATATGAAAGTTTTGGTTTCTCCTTTCTTGATTATGATCCATACCTGGTATGTTTTTGAAAGATGTCTATTTTCTGTAAACTGAAATTTGACAGCCACAAGAACTGATCTGATGCCTTCAATAAAATTTTCCAGGGCAAATCTAGCCTTCCATTGCTTCAATTCATTATTATTTAGTGGACATAGTTTTTTTTAAACAAAATCAGGGAAAAGCCAGGTTAGTCCTGTAAATGTGGGACTAATTTTATTTAGTGAAGAAGGTGCAACTTTTGTAAAAATGGAGTTGAGATGTATACATTGTGATCCCATAAACCAATATCTTATTAAAGTGAATGAAACCCCCATTGACCTAGGAGTATTTCCACTTGCTGTCATGTATACAACAATCTTCTCAAGAAAGATACAACTTGTATTCATGCAACAAGAGGCTAATTGCCTTGTAGTGTGAGTACAATAATAATACTTCCACAGATTTTACCTACTAGCCCACTGACAGAGAAAATAAAAAACACTCCTATAAGACTTATATCAATGTCTATTGTTATCTTGTTATTAAAAACAAAAAGTTAACTTTGACTCTATTGAGGAAATGGTAACATTATACTGGTCACAATACGTCACAATACGTTGAGAACCACATATGTGGGGCTGATTGGGGTAAATTGTACGGGTGATGAAGAAATATGAAGTATATACTCAGTTTTATCAGTTTTATCACATCTTATCATCTTTATTTACTGTATTGTTATAAGTGACTTATTTTAACTTACTACATAGAGTACAATCAAGTCTTATCAACCCTTGTTGTTTTGTTTGGTATTGTGATATGGCCTAAGGGCTAATCAATAAAATTACTACTACATTATACTGGTCAATGCCTGAAAGTAACATATAAAAATGCCAGTGAGAATAATCATGCAGCTCTAGAATGCCATTCCTGTTTCTGTTATGAAATTGATATTTCTATGGTTTTATATCTCTAGCAGCCCCATCACATCGGGGCTTTAACATGGGTCTTTTGAAACAAGCTGAATTATGAGAAATTTGCTTTGAGATAAGAACATTTTGGGTTTAAAGCTCAGTCACAAAATTAATTAAACCTGTTAGTCAAGGTATAATTGTAATTCAGACATAGTTTTTCTCCTGTATATTCAGCAATAAATGCAGAGGGAAATAATCCATTAGCTCTTCTGGAATCTCCATATCCCCCTTCTGCACTTTGTTGTTGTTGTTGTTGTTGTTGTTATTTTGTTATTCAGTGACCCAACTATCTCACTGGCTGGCTTCCTATTTCTTATGTGCAGGAAAGGGACTGGATTCAGAACTTTTGGAAAATGACATTCATAACTTTTTGGGAAAGCACCTTTTGAAGATCATAACATTTAAAGAAAAGCATGACCTTTCAGGGAAGACTCAAAAACCCTTTAGAGTATAATCTTCTCTTGTGATATACAACCAGATATAATTATGCAAGGCAATGGTTTCAGTTGTTAGACTGAATAACCTGTTATCTCTGATCTGTTAGGAAAACAGAGATTTGCCCGTGATGTGGTCTCCAGGTATAATACCCACAGGACCCACACCTGGTAATACCTAGATCTTTTTGGGACTATCCTAGTTTTAAGTTGTGTTGCTTCTTAGTGGATTTATATTCAGAGACCTTACAACTTAATTAGCCTGAGGCTTTGGGAACATTTCCTGGGATTTTCTCAAATGCTTTTTGCCTTGGCTATTTTCATGTTTACTGTTATTATTTTGGGCATTGTTTACTTCAATATATAGACTGTTGTTTCCAGCTGTGGTTGTGTGAATATTTAAAGGGCCCTGGTTCTCGGCCGGTGTGCGACAGGGTCTGTCTGGATAGGCCCTGGATCACAGTAAAAAAAATGGCCACCCACTCATATAAACCTATCCACAACAGGAAAGTCCAATCAACATCTTCTAAGGGAAAGTACAACCAACATCTTCTGAGGAAGGATAATAAATGCACTGAAGAAATAAAGAAGCAGCAGAAATATAATATTTTCTGAAGGGCTGATTCTCAGCCTTTCCTTCATTACAAAGTTTAAAAACTTTCTTCCCCAAGCATAGCATCCACAAAATGACCAAGAGGAAGTTACAAAGGTATGCAGTACCAGTATAGCCAACATCTACGACTCCTCGAACGCTTTCATCAGCACTGTCGTCGCACAATCCTAAATATACACTGGACCGACTATGTAAGAAATGTTGCTGTCCTTCAGCAAGCAGGGATCATCAGCATTGAGGCCATGCTATTGAGAACACAGCTGCGCTGGGCAGGGCATGTCTCTGGGATGGAGGACCACCGCCTCCCAAAAATACTACTCTATGGTGAACTCGCCACGGGTCAGCGCAAGAGAGGCACCCCCAAAAAGAAATATAAGGACTCCCTGAAACAACATCTCAGGCTCAGCGAGATTGATCACCAACAATGGTCCACCCTGACCTCACATTGGGAGGAATGGAGACGCACTATCCATAATGCTATGGCCTCTTTCGAGAAGACACGCCAAATGAGTCTCGAAGAGAAATGACAACGCAGAAAGAACCGCAAATTGGAAACAACATCACCCAAGGAAACTTTCTGCTGTGCTTTCTGCAACCGAACTTGCCTATCTCAGATTGGCCTTTTTAGTCATCAATGCGCTTGTAGAAAGCATGGGATGAGTCCTTCCTAAGAATCTTCATTCGCAAAGTAATGCCAGAGAGAGATAAAATATGGCTAATAATCTCTCACTGTGGGTCATTTTAGGAGAGACTTGACAGCTCTTTAAAAACATCACCAAATGCTTTGCTCTCTTCTCTGCCCCATGACTTTGAGGGCCTGGGCCTCAAGAGACCTGGTAACCCCATCCATTGTGTGCAATTGATTTTTACAATAAATGAAAGCAGCTTATAAATGCATACAAAAGGGATTTTTGTGAAATTCGGTGCTGTCAGATAAATATTGGAGAAAGGTTCAGTTAATGAAAAAGCAACTAAATGCCATCTTGTAAAAAGGCATAGGAAATGAAACTCAGCCAAGCCAAAATGAACACAAATGCTGCCAGCAGACATTCATCTTACTATAGTATGTTACATTGAAGCAGGAGATACGCCCTTACTCATTGCCACTGCTGCTGTTTTGATGGAGACGTACTTTTAAAAAATAATAATTTATTTTACAACAATGTGGTGCCTGTTATCAGGGGAGGGAAAGTATGTTTATAATAGAGATGTGCTATACTTCCTAGTTGGACATGTTTTGAAAAGATTTTTAAGAAAGGGACACAAGTACAACATAAACACTAATAGTTTACCTACACTCCTAAGATTTCACTTCTGTTTCTTACACAGTTGCTTCAGATTAAATGAGAACTGCAGTACAGTTCAATACTAGTAGACCTTCTATACCGTTTATAGGAGCTTCCATTAGCACCTATGGAAGGAACACCAGCAGAAACCAGAATGAATTCGCTACTTCTGCAGTACCAGGCCCACCAATTGCTCCTTCTACGTGCACAATTCCCAGTCATGAGTATGTATGTAATTTCCCAGCTTGATAGGAAGGATCCCATGAAACCAAGTTTATGCGGAAAAAGAAGTTAAACAGTTGGCGTTATTTATTGTTCATTTTCTGCATTTAAAAACCTTTTGAACCCTTTAAAATAAAATAAAAAAATATTTTTATGGAACTCAATAACCTAAAGTTAAACAGCTGTAAAGGTTATATTTTAACCTCCATTTTGAATGAAAATGTGGGTGAATGATGACAGGGATGAGACAATTGCAATATTTTGTTTAGTGAATTCCTTTCCTTTAAGTTCTAGCTTGGCTTGCAAATTGTTTTCTGATCTGCTGATTTTCTAAATTATTGAATGACAAGTCAATCTATAAGAAAACCAAAGGAGACTTTCTGCTGTGCTTTCTGCAACCGGACTTGCCTATCTCAGATTGGCCTTTTTAGTCATCAACGTGCTTGTAGAAAGCGTGGGATGAGTCCTTCCTGAATCTTCGTTTGCGAAGAAAAACCAACCAGTTTGGAGTGGTTTTCATTATTTTGGATCATGACATTTGTTTGCAGTCATGATCCAGGTACAAAATGTAGTATGTGCTTAAAGTAAATTATACAACCTATATCTGGAACTTGTTCTCATCTACAGTTTTTGGTTTATCGGCCTCTCTGATAAAAAGAGTTCATTTTCACAAACATAGGTGATTCTTGTTCCATGACTTGATACAGCATTTTCTCCAATCTCTTCTAAGAAGGTATCTGAAGATATTGACAAAAACTTTGTTAAAGCAATTTGGCAAGATCAAAGCAAAGGAAGTATCTGTTCTGAGTCTCTATTTTATGTCTCCCCCAGGGTGTGGGAACTGGCATTACCTAATCTCCAGTTATTTTACTGAGCTGCCAGAGTCAATTTTATGTCCTTCTGGACCATGAATAATGCTTGCAGTGTTTGACTTTCCTTAGAAGTTGCTGGCTGTTTGGAAGCTCTGTTGCAATTTTTCTTTGTACTGCAGCAGGTCAAATCTCTGCTAGATGAAGACAGTTTCATTTACCACTTTTGAAGAGCCTGTCCATACAAGCCCAAGGAATGTGTCAACTGCTTTAAACTGACTTTGCCTCACTTATGACAAAGTTGTGAGATACTCTGGAGTTTGCTGGAAACTCTAGTAGCCCTTATCCAGATTGGAAACTGGTTCATCACTAGTGAGTTCAGTGCAAATAAAAGGTGAATTGTGTCCATGTCTCCACAGATGCACCCACAACAAACAAGAGTTCAGATGGATCTCTATGACTGGCTGGGAGAAAAAATGGTAGTGACATGGTATCAGTGGAAGTGCAGCGGAGTAGAAGTAGTCTCAGGACATCAAGACAACAGCCCTGGATTATTCAAGGACATGCTGAATGGCACATCACATCCCACATATTTTGAATTTTTACCTATTCAAAGATGGTTCAATTGGATACCTCACAACACTACTCAAACACAATTCCAGAAAACAGAAGAAACTCACTGCCTTAATGAGATCCCCTTCAGAAATTTTATTTTATGTCCCAGCATCTGCAGAAATACATTTCAGAACAAGACTGTAACTTCCTTTCATGGCAGGTCTCCTTTGTTTCTTCATTGATGATAATCTGGAATCTCAAAAAAGCCTTATTGTTTAGGATGACATTTTAATATGTAATTCGTGTGGCCACCAATAATATATTGATATTAACATCAACCTACTGTATTACTACATCTCGTGTTTATTTGTATTTTGACTATTTTGTCTGATGTTATATCTTTTCCTGTTTTTTTGTTTTTATGTTTAATGGCTTCTGGAATAAATTCAGTTAAAATGTTTGTTTTTAAGAAACAGGTAATATATATGATTTCTGTTGCTAGTTATCTTTGATCCCCAGGAGAAAAGGTGGGTTATTACATAATTTAAAATTATTGAGCATGGAATCATAGAATTTGAAAGGTCAACCCCCAAGCAAATAAAGTCCTAATACAATTGATACCATTGGGTGGTATTCTACAGAATTAAATTCAACTTTGGTGCACAACTGATTAAAAAGTAGACATATAATTTATAGAGACTCCACGAGGAACTCCTTAAACTTGTGCAAAGCACTCTTGCAAATGTCTGGATCAAGCAAAAAGCTGTGATTAGTAAAGGCACCTGATACTTTTTGGCAAGAAGAACCCTGTTTGAAGTTTCTGTTCCAAATGTACCCATTACAGGGGAATAGTCTAGATATGTGTAAAAGCTGACATCAGTTTTCCCTTCTTCATTTTGGATGAGGTTTTCTATGCTAATTTAACACTTGCCACAATTTTTATTCTTTCTAGCTAGAGTATGTCTTACTCTCCCACTGTTAGTGTTTGCATCTTCACATTATAATATCATGGCTGTCTGAGTCTTTCTGAGGGCCCATCCAGACAGGCCCAAAAACCAGGACCTGTCTTGCTTTTTACTGGAGGTGTCCAAATGCCTTTGGTAAAAATGAATCAATTCAGAAAAAAACCAAGGCTTCCGATAATGCTTTACCAATGGCTATTCTGCCAAAGGCAGATGAAAGTTTCAATTGCTGGACTGCAACTTCACTCAGCCGTAGCTGATTGTCAATAGCAGACTGTGAAGGAAAGTGTAATTGATAGCTGGAAGGCCTAAGGTGCCTGATGCCTATCCCTGTTGTAGACTGAGCTTGTGAGGCTAAGAGAACAACTTGGATACTAAGCATGTATGAGAGTTGGTTCAGATATCATTGAGTATTGGAAAATAGTAGCACCTACTCATAGCTTTAGTCTACACCACTATGTTATTTAAAAAATAATTTTAGTTGCCTAATTTTTATGATTCCTCCTAACAGATATTACCAGAGTAACAAGACCCAGCCAAGGGAAGTAACTCTGGTAGCCCATAATTGATCCCCTGAGTCTCCAGATCACTGTCTAGGCTTTTTCTAAAAACATTTCTTACTAGAATGTTTATTCACTGGCATAATTTTTCTTTTAACTGAGAAGTGACCCATGATTTGGGAGTAGTTACCATGTTAACAAATCAGAAGCAATTAAGTTTTATTGTCAAGTGGTTAATTATGTGCTTGTTGCCTCCTGGGATTACTCATGCAGACTGGTATACTGAATATGGATTGATCAATCATACTTAAAAACAAAATCCTTCCTTAATAGTTTATCGGCTTACAACTAGGCGGAAACAGCTGACACACACACACAACCACACTCACAAAGTAGATTCCTGCCAGTGCTTAATTTATCAAAAGACAGGTGGGGAATAAGCCTTTCGAGAAGCTATGCCTCCTTGCGTGAAAAGCTTGCCCCAGAATCCCAAAAGTATCTACTGTGTTCATGCAGAATTTATGGTGGTAATGTTAAACATGTATAAATAAAATATACAAATTAGGTAAGGCACCTTTCCTTGCAAGTCCCTAAGTGCTTAAGAAGGCCTATTATTCTTATATATCTTATTAAATGTCTACCCTTTCTTTTTCTGGCTATTTAACTGTGATCAGAAAGTAGATATGCGATCTGAGGTTGTAGGGTACATCTTTTTTATGACTTTATATAACTTAATATCTATAATTGTAAGAGAAGGTGTGTTTCTGTCCCTGCCAGAAAGCATGAAATGTAGACACATCTCAAATTTGGCTTGTGGACGCTGTCACACTGCTTTACAAGCTTTTGAAATGCTCTGACTTCATACTTCTAAAATAAATATATTATAGAAATTATAAAATGGTTATCAAAGTTGTCCGTGAGTCCACCATCATTTCTATAGTGGCTTGAGAAGCTGAGTTTGGGCTACAAATAGAAAACATAAAGTGGAATGGAATTTAATGATTTTTGCCATTTCAACTCTTGCCAGAAACAGTAATGGAATTTCAGCTCCAGGTCCCTCTTCTTAAGATGTATACAGATATATTATAGCCAGTTCAGAGAAGGGAACAAGAATGAGTCTCCTTGTGGAGAGAAAAAGTGGGGTATAAATAAACTTGCTAATAAACATAATAATATATGCATTTGTGTTGTATTTTTATGTAAAAATAAATCTATAATATAAAGAACCAAACATATGAGGAAAGACTGAGGGAGAACGCATCAGCCCCTACGTCCCACCTCGTAATTTAAGATCGTCCGGGAAGGCCCTGCTCTCGCTCCCGCCAACTTCTCAAATGCGGTTGGTGGGGACGAGAGAGAGGGCCTTCTTGGGAACGCACTCCCAAGTGACATATGATTGACCACATCCTTCCTGGCATTCAGGAAAGGAGTGAAGTCTTGGCTGTGGGACCAGGCGTTTGCGCATTAGCACAATGCAGCACTTTGGACTGGATTTGTAAGGGCAAGTTGATGGAGATGGCTCAATGCCCCTGTTATGGACGGAACACTGTTTTTAACTTAAGTGAATGTGTGTGATGTGTTAATGTTAATTGTATTTTAATGTATTTTAATGCTGAATGTTTTTGGTTTTTATATTGTATTTTACTGTGTGGGCATCGAATTGTGCCTTTTGTTAGGCCACTCTTAGTCCCCCCTCGGGGGTTGAGAAGAGTGGGGTAGAAATGTTGGAAATAAATAAATAATAAATAATGGGCAAGTTCAGCTTGATGAATAGATGACATTTTTTACCTAGGTTTGTTCTCTACTACCCCAAATGTTACATAGGATTAGGTGCAATAGTTTTAAGTTACAGAAGGGTAGATTTCAACTGAATGTTAGAAGCAGCTTCCTGACAATAGTTAGGCAATGGAAATAATTATCTAGAGTGGAAGTGGGATCTCTTTCTCTGGAAGTCTTCAAAAAGAAGATTGGTTGCTACCTGCTAAGAATGCTCTAGTTGGAGTTCTTGCAGTGAGCAGTGAGTTGGGCTAAAGGCCTATGGGTCCCCTTCAAACTATATGATTCTAAAAAGTGACACATTGCACGGTGTTTGTTCCTTCTAGAGTTACATTGAATTAAGAATGATTGAATGAATATTGGAGAAACGGTAATATTTTAGTACACACTTAGGTCCTTGGGAGGGGGGCAGGGGAGGGGGGCTACTCCAGGCTGCAAGAACCTGAGTGGCAACTGTCACTCAGAGGACCTTATAATCAATTGCCCCAAGATGGTGGAATGACCTGCCAGAGGCAGGCTACCCAGGCAATTTTGAATTGTAATCTGCATTTCATCGGTGATTTTCAATTTATATTATAACTCTGTATATCTTGTTGTATGCCTTTTAATAGTGTTTTATCTCATTTTAATGTTGTATCCTGTCTCAAGCCGCAGAAAGAGGTAGGTAACAAATTTGTTGATGTTGTTGCCTGTGGATATCATTTCCCCTTTCCATCACATTTTGGCAGGGAAGAGGAGGCAAAGAAGAGGTAGGAAAAGGCAGGGAAACAATCTGGAAAGAAAGAAGATGGACTCTAATGGGAGGGAACAGAGTCTGACAGTTCCCTCTACTGTCCCATCTTCTCTCACTGCCCCCTGCCTGCCTAATAAAGCCCCTATATTTGAGAACCAGCTTTTAGGAGCTCTTCTACCAAGCCTACAGTCAACTTCTTTTGCATATCTCCTTTCTTAGGACATCATCACATTATTTATTTATTTATTTATTCCCAGTGTTTATACCCCACTACTTCTCAACCCCCGAGGGGGACTCAGTCTTGGCCTAACAGACGGCAACAATTCGATGCCACACAATACATAGTAAACAACAGTTAAAATTAAAATACATTAAAATACACCTAGAATTAAATACATAAAATACAGTTAATATTAAAAACATCATGTACATCCAAGTACATTATCTTCTTGTTCTATTCTAGGGCGCTTCCTAGAATGGAGCCCAGAGAATACTGGAGACATCCCATGCTTTCATGGCTTAAAGTGGCACCAGCACGATAGGAAGCTGGGTGACAATGCTTTGCCCTGTGTGATGGGGAACGCGGTGTTGCGGGCAATGCAGGGTATGGAGTGATGGCTTCCCCTGCTTCCCCACGTATTCGCCAGGCTGTCACTCGCATTTTGGATCTCAATGTGATGAGGTTCTTTTTCTAATATGGATTTCCTGAAATGAGTAATTCCAGAGTAATTACGCCTATTTATACCACAAACTGCTACATTCTGCTTAATATGGATATTAGGGCTGTGTAAATTTTTGTTTGTGCTTTCTTTGTCATATCTATTTTGCAAGATTCATACACATGACTTGATATTCAGAAATAGGAGGGGTGCCCATGCAAAAAACTTAAGATTCAAAACAGTGATCTAAGACTTTTGGAAGTCCCAGGGGGGTGGGGAGGCCAGAGTGGGGAGAGAAGTCCTGCTCTGTCCCTAAAGAGGGCAGCTAAGGGCACCTGGGGAGGGTGGGCAGGATGCTTGGCCCCTCTGGCACATAGCCAGCCCAGAAAGAGAGAGAGAGAGAGAGGCCAAGACCACACTCACATTGAGTCTTTAAAACAGGAAGTGAGCAGAATTCTGGGAAATGTAGTTTAGAGTGAGGCCTTTTGATATATTTGCTACAGGGGTCATTGGCTTTCCAAACTACATTTCCTAAAATTCTGCTTACCACCTTGTGCCATCTCCTACTCCTCCCTGAACATTTGGGGGGGGGGGGAGCGGACCCATGTTCATTCTCTAAAGGGATTTGATTGTTGGGAGTTGAATCAACCCCGTGAGGCAGGTAAAGTTGAGAGGCAGTAACTTCACAATTTACTTAGTTATGATATAGAACTCTTTTAGAAACACTTTAGAAATTATCCACTCCCCCCACCCCAATCTAGTATTGAAACTTTTTCATTGATCACACAGCCCTAATACATACCAAATATTTCTACAATGGTAAAGAACAGTTGAGCAAGATGCAAGTTTTTCCATTTTCCAAGCTACACCATAGATCAAGCTATGACATATTCAAAATCCTAAAACTAGGATTTAGTTTTATATCCAAATATATATGTGTGGGTGGGGGGAGGGGTACAGGGATCTAGGAGATTCAGTAGTTGTGTGGAAGTGGGCATTTCGGCAAGTTGTGATAGCTCCAGCTGTTTGAGATTCCTCTTCCACACAGCTATTAAAACCAGAGGAACCTTCTCCTCTCATTCATGTGGCTACATGAAAATGGACTGCTGTTCCTGACCTTTTCCTTTTGCATACAGTGAAGTACATAAAAATAATAAGTTACCGTGCACTATGTAAAGGGTGAACAACAGGAGAGATCTAGAGAGAGAAAGAGAGAAAGAGAGATGGAAAAGATAACCGTTTGTTAGTACAATTCTAGAATTCCACTAAGTATACAACAGACAACACGCTTAGGGGGATTTAAGCAAATTTGTGCACAATTGTTGTTCTCCCAACTTACCAATTACAGTCAGGCCATTTTTCCCATTGGGGAAACATTGTATATTTATGATTCCTCCTCTCCCCACCAATTGCTCCAGTGTTGAGTTGGGGAAAGAGTAGAGGTTTTGTGGTTATTCAGTGGAGCACAAATTGCCGTTCATACAGATGCACTGGCATGATTTTTGATTTGCAGGCTGCCTCTGCCATTAATAACCTTCTAGGCTGTCAGGCTGTCATTCCTTGTTGCCGCAACAATTTGTTTCAAATATAGGGGCTGATTCATGAAGAAGAATAAAAAAATGTTCTATTTTATAGAAACCTCCAATATTTAGGCTCCAAATGATAAAAAGCATGCATATATTTTTATCTTAATTAGTATTATTATTAAACCCCAATCACATTGTCATATTTATAGGTAGGTCAAAAGTGGATAAAACAGTCTGGGGCACCATTGTGGAACTGTGTTCTGCTAGCAAATGTCCCAATTACCTTTTTTAAAAAGGCTGATGGAGCTAGTGACATGATAGAACTGCTTCCATGTACCATGTTCCAAATTGTGTATGGGCTACAGGAAAAAAATAGTGATGAGACATCAAATATAAAGGTAATTTTGAAACACCCCTCTCTTTGTTCCTGAAAGAGTTTCTTCCGCATCCTTCCTCTATTGGCTTTTAGACTTCTGTTCCTGAACATTCCATAACATCTACATTATTTTCTTTGACTCATAAGTGTACCAGTGTATCTGAAATATGAGGCAAGCCAGTGAATTTCAGACTTGGTAACAGTCCCATTGATTTCAATGCATAGAAATAGATGGTTAATTACCAGTCGTTAGGGCAGCATTTCTCAACCTGGTAAGAACATAAGAACATAAGAAGAGCCATGCTGAATCGGGCCTCAGCCCATCTAGAAAGGAGGGCAAAACCCTCACCTGCTCCTGACCCCCCACAACCATTACCCGGGGAAAATCCTGCCTGCCTCCATCAACACAGAGGTGGCACTTGGATGTCCATTTCAGTAACTACTGATTCCTTTGGTATCCATGAATCTGTCTAATCCTGCCTTGAAGCTGTCCAGGACCCGGTTGGGGGAGGGGGTTGCAAGGGGGGTGTCAGAGAGGTCACCAAAGACAGTATTTTCTGTTGGGGTTCTGTGTGGGAAGTTTGGCCCAACTCTATCATTGATGGGGTTCAGAATCAAAGAGATTGTAGGTGAACTATAAATCCCAGCAACTACAGCTGCCAAATATGTATTTTCCCCAAACTCCACCATTGTTCATATTTAGGCATGCCGATATTCATGCCAAGTTTGGTCCAGATCAATCATTGTTTGAGTCCAATGTGCTCTCTGGATATACGTGAACTACAACTCCAAAACTCAAAATCAATGCCTGACAAACCCTTCCAGTATTTTCAGTCATGGGAGTTCTGTATGCCAAGTTTTGTTCAATTCCATCGTTGGTGGAGCTCAGGATGCTGTTTGATTGTAGGTGAACTACAAATCCCAGCAACTACAACTCACAAATGAGAAAATTAACACACACACACACCCCAACCCCACCAGTATTCAAATTTGGGTGGATTGTGTATTTGTAATAAGTTCAAATAATAAATTCCCCGATGGGGTTACCGTATATAGGAATTCAGAGTCCAATCTCAGTGTCCATAAATCAAATGTCCTTTATTATCCATGTGCCAGACAAATACAGTCCCTACAGTCCAAATGAAAGTTCATAATGCTGGCAATTCCGTGTAAATCAGGTACAATATCATCCAATCTTTCCAACAAACCGTGTTGGGGAACACACATTGTAACACTCCTGGCAGTCAATTTATCATTCCTAGCGGTATACGCAATACAAGCAGCAGGGGTGATGCAAATATACAGTTGGGTGTACACAGCCGACGAGGCACATTAGCAGAGAACTCCAATCTCTCGTTTCGACCCGGCAAATGGGTCTTTTTCAAGGCTCGGTGTCGTCCCACAACTGGTTCCCACAGTAGCGTGCCCAAACGGCAGTCAATACTCTGTAACATAACATCACATAATTAGTTTAAATCCCCTTATGAGGTGGGCCTCTAGGAGGTCCCTAAGGCAACTCTAAACACATTAACAAGGGAAAGATCATCATGATCACTAACAGTGATAACATTCTTTATACACCCATGGTGACGCATGCAATATACAACTATGTTAAAACAGGATTTGGACATACCAATCCAATGTGGACCAATCCCCATGTCGCCGAAGGGCTTATGGCAAAAGCGAGTATAGCAGATCTTACTCGGGATTATAACATATGCAAACCAGGCGGGGTGGTTCATTAGCCTAATTACTTCCAACCTGGGTCTAATAGAGTAGTTCCCTGACAGTTAACCCTTCGTTTAATCCGGAGGGAATTTCACTGCGTAGGAAGATTATCCACCGTTTCTCGGCCCTGCGCAGGTAAGTCTCAACATTCCCATGCGGTGGTACTTGCACATTTTCCAGGCCGAAGAACCGCAAATCATTAGGGCCATGTTTGTGTGTTTTGAAGTGGGTGTAGAGGGGTGAATCTTTGGACAAAATCCTAATTTTAGACTTATGCTCCCCCACTCTAACGCCCATCATTCGGCTGGTCATTCCTACGTAGACCCTCCCACACGGGAAAACCAACCCATAGACACATCTTTGGCTTTTGCAGCTAAAAAACTCTTTGAATCTTATAGTGCGTGCGATGCTCTGGATGTAAATCTCCTTCTCAGTATAGACACATGAACATTGCTGGCATCGCCCGCACGCGTGGGTCTTAGGCGTAAGGCTGCTCTTAGGCTTCCTTTCTCGCATCCCCGAGTGCACAATCATATCCTTGATGTTGCTACTTCGCTTATTAGCAATTAATGGGGGTTTTGAGAGGCCTGGGATATTCTGCACCAATGGCCAGTGTCTATATACGATCTGCTTGAAAAATCTGGTTTTGGGGGTAAGCATCAGGGGCCACACCAAGCGGTCCAAAGGTGGTTTGTTATTCTTGCACAACAGGGTTCTCCTGGGGATGGAGTCCGCCCTCTCTCGGGCTTCCCCAACACGGTTTGTTGGAATGATTGGATGATATTGTACTTGATTTACACGGAATTGCCAGCATTATGAACTTTCATTTGGACTGTAGGGACTGTATTTGTCTGGCACGTGGATGATAAAGGACATTTGATTTATGTACACTGAGATTGGACTCTGAATTCCTATATACGGTAACCCCATCGGGGAATTTATTATTTGAACTTATTACGGACCTGTGGTCCTATTTGTGTTTGTATATTGGCGCTCCCCGTTTGTGTTACATTGATTGTGTATTTGTGCCAAATGTGGTCCAGTGAAAGAAAATCCAGATATTTACATTACGATTCATAATAGTAGCATAATTAGAGTTATGAAGTAGCAACAATTTTTTATATGTTTGGGGGTCACCACAACATAAGGAACTGTATTAAGTGGTCACAGCATTAGGAAGGTTGTGAACCACTGCTTTAGGGCAGGGGTGCTCATTAGGTAGATCGCGATCTACTGGTAGATCGCGTAGGGCGTCCTTGTAGATTGCAAGCAGGGCGGGAGGACAATGTGTGTCAACTGTAAAATAGGATGTGTAGAAGGGGCCTGGGTTATCTGAGGTCCTTTCCACACAGTTGAATAAAACCCCATGTTATCTGCTTTGAATCAGATTATATGGCAGTTTGGACTCAGAAAACCCAGTTCAAAGCAGATATTGTGTTATATGTTTCACATTTTTGTAATGTGTAGGTAGATCATTTTGACTTGGTTGTTTTAGAAGTAGCTCGCATGCTGAAAAAGTGTGAGCACCCCTGCTTTAGGGACACTTGTCAAAAATTGAGTACATTCCTTGAAACCAGTTTTTAACCCCCTTAAATTCCTAAGGGTTTATGAGAGATCCAATTGGATTTCATCTGAAATAATCATTCACATTTTTTTCTTTGCACTTTCTTGCAAACTTATGCATTCAAACATTTCAGCAGAATTGCAGAAATTCATTCGCCTGTCTTTTAATAAGACCAAATATGACATGTAGTTCAAGTAACAACTAGGAGGAAAGCATATGTAGTTCCTTGGGAAAGCTATAGTTAGAAAATTACAAACATGTATTAAAGTCATGTATAATGTTGTTTTCTGTGGAATGCAGGTCTAAACGTTTGGATGCTTTTCTCTATTCAACAGTTCACAACCATCCACCACACCTGTCAATTCCACATGTTTTCCCAGCATTTAATTAATGGAATACAATAGCACCAGGCTTTTTCCTTCTCCCCTTTTCTTCTATTCTCCTTTCTCTGCTCCCTTGCTTTTGCTATCCCTTTTTAATTTGATCTCCATGGCATTATAGAAACCTAAAGATTCCAGTAGGCACATGCCCTCCTCCCCTTTTCTTGTCAGAGGGAATGTATATTCATTTTAGACTTACAGAGGCAATTATAGGAACCACCAGTTGCCCATAGGAGTTAATCAAAGTCCTAACCTACACATTCTCCACTTCCGATGAGATATATCATTTACTTCTAGCAATTGAGCAGCAGCATCCTCACATTTATAACAATGGAAAGTTTTAACTAATCTATACTATTAGAAAGTCTCCACGTTATCATCTCACACAGAAAAGGATCAACATAGGAACTTCCCAAGTTGTTGGTTTGACATCACGCCGTTATGCTGGGAGTGCCACCAGACATAATTGCATGGAGAGGAGTGGGTAATGGTTGTCTGTTTAACATTTCTCAGTTTGGATTCAGTCTGTGTGGCATCCATGGCATTTTATCTGCCCTGCTAGAAATGTGTCTAGGACAAGAAGTCTGGTAAATTCCCACAGCCTTCTTGGTTATTCAGACTCCTGGAGCCCGAAGGAGCATGAGAGTGCCCCTATGTCAGGAGTACTCTATGGAGGGGCCTGTGGTATTGACAGGCCCCTCCAGTAAGGTTTTTTTTTGG
Source organism: Anolis apletophallus (assembly GCA_030556195.1). Taxonomy (NCBI): domain Eukaryota; kingdom Metazoa; phylum Chordata; class Lepidosauria; order Squamata; family Anolidae; genus Anolis; species Anolis apletophallus. The sequence goes on along the minus strand of JARBWK010000007.1, from coordinate 65,281,560 downwards.
GGGGGGAATGGGGGTCACTCTCATACTCCTTCAGGCTCCAAGAGTTCGAATAACCAAGAAGGCAGAAGCAGTCCCAGTAGTCAATCCCCATAGGGCCGATACCTGGAAAGATCTGAAGCTTAAGGTTCAGATCTTTCCCGATGTTTAATTAATGCAGAGTAATCTGGGAAAAGGCAGTTTTCTCCACATTAATTCATTTTTACCTGAGGCAACAACAACAAAAAAACCTTTATTACGGTCACTGACTAGCACAAAGCGGGCACAAGCGCCCTGAGAAGGAAAGGACAACTCCCCAGTAAGCAGTTATTTAAAATTAGATTAAATCAGTATAAAATATATTTCAAAAGGCAGGATATTGTAACAGGTATGGAACCGAAGGAGGAGGGGAGAGATTGATGAGAGAGGTCGAAAACACTGGCGGGGGGCACTAAAGGGGAAGGGTTAGGGTGTCGCCCCCTTGGGCCCTTGGGACCTGACCTCCCTGGATAAACCACACAGCAGCTGAGGTACAACGGGTTTTATTGTGAATAAAAAGGTATAGGAAAGTGTTTGGAGGCAATACTATAGAGCCTCCAAATAGCAGCAAATAACAGGAGTCAGCGGTGAAGATATAATCCCGCAGCAACAGGAATCCAAGCGGATGGAAACAGGGAAACAAGCCGGATGCACAGGAAAGCCTTTTAATGGCTCCCAACCAGTTTACAATGGCAGGGAAAGTTCTCTTAAAGGTAATAAAGTTCGGTAGCTTGAAAGTCTTTGCAGGAACAACACAGGAACAACACAGAGACGTGGCAGTGAGCAGGATCAAGGCAGCCCGGCGTTGGCTGGCTGGCACGGCTTCTGGAAGGCCCAAAGTGGTCTCTCTCACAGAAGCATCCTCCAAACACGATGTTGGTACGAGATACCCCCCCAACGGGCATCTCTGGGCAGTTATAGAGTTCTCTGGCTTTGATGTAAGTACGTCGAGTGTCAAAGTTCCATGATTGATGATTGCTTATATGTTTTGCTACCTCAGTCTCTCTGGAATGCATAGCTCGTTAGCAACTTGCAGCTGGCCAAAAGAGAGTCGGACTTGAGCATCTCCGAAGCACTCCACTTATCAGGGAGGTTCGTTTGAATAACATTGGCCTAGTCATGTTATGCATTCAAGACTGGTTTCACACAGGAAAGGCAGAGGGGCCCAGGGGGAAACTCTGGAGTGAAACAAGTTGGTTCAGAAAGTACCTTGCAGCCATCATGGCTGAAGTTCTGCTCAAGCAAAACTGATGCCTGAGGCCCTTGAGGTGTGACATAGGGTTACATTTCAGCTGTAACATGTTGCTCTAACTGCATTCCCAGCAGGGTGTTGCCTTACGGTGTCAATCATGCTCCATCTGACTACCTGAGGCATCATTTGGACACCTCAGATAAAAGTGAGACAGGTTCTGCATTTTGGACCTGTCTGGAAGGACCCTAAGTTAGACTCAAAACTTTCCCTCCTCATATTTATTTTTACATTAGTAAGGAGTGTTTTACATAGAAAAGCATTCAGTCAAGTGAGTCTTAACTGCATTTGCAGTGTTACAGTCTATCCAGAAGGCTACCTCAATGAGAAGTTGGATTTTCTTTCTAATAGACATGACTTGGTACTCTTAAAGAATAACTATTGCTATCTCCTGAAATTTCTGTTGAGCAGCTCATTTCCAAATCTCAATCTTGATGAGCTTCTTTAGAATTCCAACTCTCTTCACAAGTACAGGATATAGATACAAGTGGGGAATGCCATAGCAATGGAAGGACTAGCCTTTCTTGAGTTTGTTTGATGCTTTTACTTGAGGCCATAACAAGTTTATATTGTCCATAATTTTCCACCACATTTGTGAAAAAGGCAACATAAAAGATAAAGTTGAAATTGTGATTTATCACATCATTATAGTTTAACATGTAAATATTTTAAATTAACCCATGTGCAAAAATTCTGAATGCTGATTTGAAGGCCAGCATTTGAATCAGTGTCATAAAGTTTGTAACTTGAAAGAACAGAACAGCTCTGAGGCTTTATTAGATCCCTTATAAAGAAGCATAAAAGCCACCCACGCGAAGAAATGTTCGTCGCTGTGCTGTTATCCCAACCTTATTACATCTCAGATATCTCTTTAAGGCTTCTGGCCAGGTTTTGATGTTGGCATTCAGGATATTTTAATTAAATGGGCATCCCAAAGGAAAATTTTCATTGGGTGTGACATGAATCCAGAAGGATTCCACTGTTACATTCCTCTGGCTGCAAGTAGATCAGGGTTAGTTAACACAATTTCCTGTCCATGTTGAGTCTATCATACAGGGAATGCATTTATGTTCTGCCAGTACCTTGTTCCAATTAAGAAGGTGACTTCAATTTTATTGAGACCCTCTTGATGTATTATATTTTCATCTTTAAAATAGATAATACTAGTCAATTGCCAATTATTTGCTTGCTATTTGTTGTTTCTTCAACATTGTGGAAAGATTGTGGCAAACTCACACTAAGAGACTATAGAGAGAGCATTGCTGTTGTGTGCCTGCACAAAACGGTTCTTGTTAATGGAACCTCTAACACGAACCTATCATTGATTTTTCTTGGCAAGTTTTGTTGTGAGATGGTTAGACTTTTCCTTCAGCATTTGAGGGAACTTAACTTGCCCAATGACATCCGGTTTCCATTGAGCAGCCTGGTTTCCAGAGTCATCGTTCATTATCCAAACCATTACATCCTGCTGCCTCTTAATCCAGAGCATATACACCTTCTCAAAATGTGTTCCTTCAGCATGGAGTTCTGAAGTGCAAGCTGAAAAAAATTCTAATTCTACACCACACATTTATGGCATTTGGAAGCAACTTCCACTCTTGTGGCCCTATCGCATGGAATCCTGCAATTTGCACTTTGGTGACACACTTCAAGAGCTCTAGTGCTGAGCTGCAAACTGAGTCCATGCCTGGTGAGACTTAAAACTAAAACACAATGTTCCCAATCAAGTCTCACCAGTTGAAGCCTGAGCCACTGAGGTAATTTATTCGATCCAGTCAGAAAGGATGACAGCTAGAGGTAAGCCACTCAAAGAAGCTGAGATACATTGTACAAATAAGACACACATTTTATATAGTTCAGGCTTTTGTGGGTTTTTTTGCGCACATGCCCAGATGTGGCCAGTTTTGTACTGATTGGCGGGGCCAGCTTTGTGCTGATTGGCAGAGCATCACAAGTAGCTGAGAGAATTCCCTCCACATGGAGGAGCTGTGGCACCCGGCAGCCAATCAGAGAGCTTTCCCCAATTCCGATGCAGATTTCAGCTCTCCAATGGCAGGCAGGGGGCAGGATGGTCAGGAAAAACAAAGGAAAATATAGTTTATGAATGGATTACATTGCCAAGACTAAAAAAAGCAGGGCCATCGGGTCCCTCAGGGTTATGGCTGTGGTCATTGTTTAATGAGTAACCCATCAGGTGAGTATGGTGCCCACAGTGCCTATGTCCATTGCTGGCCATGCCAGCATATCGTCCAGAATGATGGGATTAAGGAATCCGTTCCTGAGAAAGGGGAAATGGCATTCAGGAAAAACAGTGGCAGGACCTTCCAAACTTGAGAAAGGGTGCCAGATGATTATGAGTCCTTATGTCCATATAGCAACACAAAAAAAGTTTAGTCCATTCAGGGTCTGGACAACATTTGTGCAGTTTGTTCAACCTGGAATCAATAGAGCTGGGTTGATTTCAAAGATGGGTGATTGAATCTTTTGTTGAGTTGAAGACCAGGAAGACACAAGGGGAATTCCAGGTCAAGGAGTGCCAGTGAAAGGTCACCAGGGTCATGGTGGTGGCTTCATGGCTCCAAATGTATTTTATAAAATAATAAAACATAAAATATTAAAACACTTGCACAGAAGGGATCCCGGCATCACCTAATCCACGGATACTAGCCATATTTGGTTCTGGATGCCAGAGTCCTTAGGTTATGGGAATTGACCCAGGGTTGGAGCATGCAAAGGGGGCAGTGGAAAGAGGGGGGGGGGAGAAGCCTTGCTCAGGACAGAGAGCCTGCACGGTAATCAGGGCAAGCTGTGAAAGTAAAGAGAAAAGCATAAAAAGAAACAATAAAGGCTCCAGTGCAGCAAGTATGATGGCAAAGGGACACTGGGGTGTCCGATTATTAAAGGAGTTATTTTGTAATTCATAAAGAGGGTTGGGAGACAATGTATCCTGCTAGCAGCTGCCGTGGGTCTTCATCCAGCAAGCCATTGGGACTTTGGGCTCTCAGTCAGTGAGGTTTGGATCTCCCAGCATGGTCCGAATGAAGATTTTGCTGGGGGATCTTGGCTAAACATCATCATAATGTCCCTAGGTAAAATTTCCAAATCTTAAACCATTTGCCCTCCAACCCCCTGAACAAAAGAGACGAGACACAAAGTATTGGGTTCAAATTGAGCAACTTTTATTTAAAGTTACCTATTTAATTTTCCTTAAGTCTAACTCAGAAGGTGTCAGGAATCAAGGTGTATTCTAGCCGGGGTATCATGCCCCCTTGGCTAACGATATCGATTTCGGGCGAAACACCTGGATTCCCTGATTATCCAACCAGGGCAACCCCTTTTAGGGAAATGAATGAGAGGTCTGTACTCGAGATCTTGAGATCAGCCTCTTTCATTCCAGGGCCATTACACTTTGTTAACCCCTCAACTTGAACTTTGAGGTGAATGTTAACTTAATGGCCCTCACCCCTGAAGGAGGTGCCTTAGGTGCACACCGACAATGGGCTTTCCCTAGCTATTTTCCGCTAAGCCTATTTAAAAACATACCGCTCTCCTTACTAGCCCCTACACCGTAAAGGGGTAGGCAAAAAACTCCCCTCCACAGTTAAGGTGGCAGGGGAGAAAATTCCTCACCCGATCCTCTTAGTTAAAGAGCGATCAAAAATTCTTTACTGTTAAAGGGCGGGAGTGGTGGGTCAACCGTCTCCTCCGGTTCCTGAGCTCCAACTGAGCTCTTCAGGGGGCTGGCCTTCCTAAAGGAAGGCCACGCCCCCTGCCTCCCAGAGGTTCTAAGAACCTCCTCTTTCTCCGTGGGAGGGGGCAAACTCCTCTCCCTCTTTAGCCTTTGACTAAGAGGGAAATCCACTTGCCCTCCAACCCCCTGAACAAAAGAGACGAGACACAAAGTATTGGGTTCAAATTGAGCAACTTTTATTTAAAGTTACCTATTTAATTTTCCTTAAGTCTAACTCAGAAGGTGTCAGGAATCAAGGTGTATTCTAGCCGGGGTATCATGCCCCTCGGCTAACGATATCGATTTCGGGCGAAACACCTGGATTCCCTGATTATCCAACCAGGGCAACCCCTTTTAGGGAAATGAATGTACTCGAGATCTTGAGATCAGCCTCTTTCATTCCAGGGCCATTACACTTTGTTAACCCCTCAACTTGAACTTTGAGGTGAATGTTAACTTAATGGCCCTCACCCCTGAAGGAGGTGCCTTAGGTGCACACCGACAATGGGCTTTCCCTAGCTATTTTCCGCCACCAATGGGGACAGGTGTCCACCTAGTCCCCATCCCCCACCGAGAGTCCTAACACCCCCTATCCTGTTAGACGAACGGAACGTTGCCCAATTCCGATATTACGATCCAACCGCTCAGCAAACAAAACATTGTCGCGAGCCCTGGATAAAGGAGGTAGTGTGCTACCCCCCGTACTGTTGAGCGCATGGCCCCTTCCTTGTTCCCCACTTTATGAGGACTCTCACATCTCCACGCACCGAACCACCAACAAGCTGGCATATTGGTGGACTGGACGATGTGTATGCAGGGCCATGCCAGCCACCCAGTACGAGTTTGCTCGGGCCTGTAAGACGCTTTGCCCGTCCGCAAGCCAAAAGCCGTTCCCCCTGCTGTGGACAACTCCGCCAGTCTCAGCTAAGAGCCACAAACCAACAGGGGGTAAGAACCGTGAATGCAAGTTTGCTGCAGACCACGTCTACCACTCCATTCCAAAGGCAATGGAGTCCAGGCCCAAAATGTTGGCCAAATGAAATGTAGGACCTCTTGACGGCTGGTCACTACCGTCAGACAGGCCCGACTCACCCACATGGCCCTTTTTAAGCCATCCTCATGCTTTCCCTTCGACTGGGCTGTGGGTCGATGGCCGACCACGGATTGTGACCTCGGGCACTGCCTGCCAATTTCTGAAACTGGGTAGCCCCAATAGGGGCCAGAGTCAGCACTGGCAATCGGGACTCCCTTGAGCTCCCATTTCCGCCAAGTGGACATTACGTAAAACAGCGAAGGTGGTACCTGAGTGTCAGGCACATATGACTAACCCCCCAATATCTATTAACTAACTATATGACATCCATTGTATGCATTGGACGCATCTGCCAATGTCTGAAATAAATTTTGTCCAACTTTCCAGCCTATTATAAAGCTGAAATGGTGTGTTCCAATTACTATTCCTCTTATATTTTAGAGAAAACTCACTTCCCAACTCCACCGCCATTTCTAAGGCCGAGAGGGGTAACTCTAACACTTAATCTTCCTCTGTTTAGAATAAAACACACTTTCAAACTCTCCAGCCGTGTAAGAGGCTGAGGTGGTGTAACTCTAATAACTGAATCTTCTGTTTAAAAGAAAACGCGCTTTCAAAATCCCCCAGCCGTTTATAAATCTGTGCGGTGTAGCTTGAACTACTAACCTCCTTCTAGAAAAAACCGCGCTTTTCAAGCTCTCCAGCCCAGTAAGGCTAAGAGGGTGTAATTCAAATAATGAAACTTCTTCTGCTCTAATGGAGACACGGTTTTTCAAACTCCCCAGCCTTATGTAAGGCTGAGAGGATGTCCCTAATACTGAAAGGGGGGAACTCACTGACTAATCTTATATTGCAACGAAAGGTGCATTCAAATCCCCGACCATTTATAAGGCCGAGAGGATGTAACCCAACAGCCAACCTTCACTGTTCACAGAAAACGTGCCATTCGACTCTCCAGCCAGGTCAGGCTGAGAAGGGGTAACTCAACGACTAATCTTCTTTTGTTTTAAAAGAAACGCAATTGCAAACTCTCCAGCCACGTTAAGGCTGAGATGTTTAGACCAAACGAGTAATCTCGTGTTTTAAAGAAAACGCCTTTCCAATTTGTTCCGCTGGTTACAGGGCAGAGATGTGTAAATCAACTGACCAGTCATTCTTTGTCTTTCAGAAAAATTCCCTTTTTATTTATTTATTTATTTAATCTTCCCAGCCGTTTCTTAATGCTGAGGGGGCATAATTCTAAAGATTAATCTTTTATATTTTAAGCAAAACGAGCTTTCCAAACTCTGCAGCCGTTTTAAGGCTGAGAGGGTATAACTCAAACTAACAACGTCTTATCTTTTAAAGAAAACATACTTTACGAATTCCCTAGCCGCTATAAGGCAAAGAAAGTGGGCCTCCAATACTAATCGTCTTATAATTAAATAAAACGCCCTTTTCAAACTCTCCAGCCCTTTATAAGGCTGAGATGGTATGACCGAACAACTAATCTACTGTATGCTTTACAGAAAAAGGCCCTAATCACCTCTTGCGGCTTCTATAAGGCTAAAAAGGGGGTGTGTGCCTAAATCAACTACCCCGTGTTTAATAAACGCTTTCTGAGCTCTCCAGCCCTTCCTAAGGCTGAGAGGGGGGGCGCGACACCGATAACTAATCGACTTATGCTTTAAAGCAACACGCCTTTAAAATCCCAAGCCCTTTATCAGGCTGAGGGGGTGTAAAGAAAAGGCCCTTTTATAAAATTCCCAAAGCCTTTAGAACACCGGTAGGGTGAACTCAACAACCAATCTTTCTATGTTTCAACAAACATGCGCTTCATAAAATTCCCCCGCCTTTTAATAAGGTCGAAAAAGGGGGGTGTAACTGAAACGACCAATCTTCCTGTATTCTAAAGATAATGCCCCTTTTTTCATACCCTCCAGCCGATTTAGGGCTGAGAGGGCGTGACTCAATGACTATTACTCTTGTATTTTAAAGAAAAAACACGCTTTCAAAACCTCTAGCCATTTATAATGCTGACAGGGTGTACTTTCATGAACCAGTCTTTTAGTCTTAAAGAAAAGGCGCTTTCGAACCCGGCAGCCATTTATAAGGCTGAGAGGGTGTGACTGCAATAACTAGTCATTTTTTATAAAAGGAAACTGCTCTCCATATTCTCCCACCATTTCAAAGGCTGAGAGAGTGTGCCTGTGTAGACCTAACAGTACGGTCCTTTAAGAAAGGTTAAGCGTTTAACTCTCTAGCAATGAATAAGGGCTGAGAGAGCGTGCCTCCTTTGGAGACCACCGTACATCCAACTCCGGTAAACTTAAGAAATACGTTGGTTGAAACTCATAGCACATAAGCCAGAGCTGCCAAACATAAGTCAGCAGTAAGCTAAACCAAAAATCGGGAGCCTTCCCTTTTGTCACAATTGAAAATGACTCAGGTAAAATGACAATTCATTGCCTGAAATTGTTAACTCACTGGTAAAGTTGACAACATAGGTCAACAGTAAGCCATACCAAGCGACGAAAGCTCGCACCGAAGTTGCTATTCGAAATTCGAGTGAAATTCAAAATGACCCAGGGACGGCCAAAGCATTGCTTAAAATCAATAACCCAATCACCAATGTTCACAGACCAGTGTAGATCAATGGTCATCTACACCAATGGTCAGGGGCTCCCTCAGGTGAAATGGTGAAAAAACAATCACCTGGTTTAAAATTAGTCACTTCCTTGCCAACGTTAACAAACGCGTATATAGTGAGCCGTACCAATGGTCAGGAACTCACTCCTCAAGTTGAATTTTAAACCCCAGGTGAAACAGTAACTCAGTTACTAGACTTGACGGCATAGATCAACAGTAAACTATTCAAAGGGTCGGGAGCCCACTCAAGTTAGAATTTAACATTAACCCAGGCGAAAAATTAAATATATTATTTGAAATTATAACTCAATTGCTAATGTTGACAAATATAAGTCAGATGTAAGCCATACCGAGGGTCGGGAGCTCACTCGCCAAGTTGAAACTTAAAATGACCCTGGTAAAAAAGCAACCCCATAGCTAGTGTTGACGGGCATAGGTCAACAAAGCTATACCAAGGGCCGGGATCACTCTCAGTTGAAGTTTAAACGGGACCCGGTGAAAGCTAAGCACATTGCTTGAAATTATAACTCAAATGCCACTGTTGCCAAATAGGTCAACGGTAAGCCCTACCAAGGGTCAGGAGGTCACTCCTCAAATTGAAAATTTAAAATGACCCAGGTGAAAAGTAGCTCGATTGCCAGTGTTGACGGGCATAGGTCAACCAAGCTAAACCAAGGGTCAGAAGCTCACTCAAGTTAAAAAATTTTTAAATAAATTATTATTTATTTATTTATGTTTTATGTAAATGACCTGATAAGAGATTAAATATATTACTGGAAATTATAACTCAAGTGCTAAGGTTGACAAAATAAGTCAGCTGTAAGCCTTACCAAGGGGTTGGGAGCTCACTCCCGTTGAAATTGCAATAACCCCGGCGAAAGAATAAACCCCCTGCTTGGAAATTAGCAACTCAATTGCTAATGTCGTCAGCCCTGGGTCAACAGCAGGCTATACCGAAAATCGGCAGCTCGCTCTTCAATTTAAAATTAGAATAACCCAGTTAAAATAAGAAATGCATTGATTAAAATTAATAACTAAATGCTAAATGCTGTCAGCCATAAGTCAACAGTAAGCCCGCACCAAAGGCCGGGAGCTCACTCTTCAAATTAAAATTTTCAGTGACCCAGGTGGGATAATAAATGCATTGCTTGAAATAACAAATGTATCATTATTAATGATATAATTTCATAAAGCCAGCGCATGCATGCGCCTGACTGCACATAAGCATGCACATATACAGGAACACTTCCGTGCGCATTTGATGCCGACTGAATTTATTCTTGCCGGCTATAATCGTTATCATTCCCATTACCAGTATTATTACATTCCCCAATTAAATTCCGAAAGGCATAATGTGCGTATAACCATAAATCAAGTGGTTATTCCTGTTGTTACCGGTCCACATATAACCATTTCTCGCTAATCCATTCAATATTCAATAAAATATTTCATTATTTAATTTATAAAACCTAATAAATATCCATTTCCCATTATCCAATTTGTATATATATCTGTATATATATATAAATTTCTTAATTGTGCCTTTTCCATAATCAACAGCATCCATAAATTAGTTCTTACTTTATCCTGTTATCATTATCCCCCTATTGCCCCCCTCATCAAACAAATGGCCTCTCAAAAAACCAGCCTGAGCCTGCCAAATGAGCACCATATGCACCCATAGAGGGCAAGCACCATGTGGCCAAAATGGCGGCCTCAAGCAATGGCAGAAAAGGGGGGGTAGGCAATAATGAATAAGGAGGGGGTGGGCAACGGCGGAAGGCCGACCCACCCCATTAGCAGCAAAATACCCCTCTGGGTTTCTATTGTGCTGCGCCCTGTTTTCCAGCAACATAGTCAGCCACACTATAGCCCCGGCCACACTATGAGTCCAATGTGAAGGGACCATGAAGGCAAGTTTGTCTGGGGCCTGGGTGCCCAACAAGCACCTGCACCTAAATGGCCATGGGCCTTTTTGGCCCCACAAAATGGCCGCCGTCACAATGGGGGAGGAGGGGCCAACGGCCTGGCAGCAAAATGGCGGCGGCAGCAGGACGGAAATGGCAACCCCTAGACCGGCCAGTCCCTCAGCCCAGCCTCCTCCCCCAATCCCCTTATACAGGAGCTCCAAGCAGCCCAAGCCTTTAAAGAAAACACCAGGCCATCCTCGGGGACCATAGGCCCAAGAGGCAGGCCCAACAAAAGATCTAGTGGGGAACACGTGTCCCGCCCGACCTTCTCGCCCCCCCCCCTTGGCCACCTCAACAAGGGCCTTTCCAAAGTGGGGGAAGGGGCCCCCCTCGAGACGTTGAAGAGCCCGAGGCGGCGTGGCGGTGCGCAGGAAAGGCCCCAGCGAGGAAGCATGTCGCCCCGCTGAGCACCTCCCTTACCGCCCGTCCTTCTCGCCCCCCTCGATAAGGGGCCAAAGTGAGGGAAGGGTCCCCCCATTCAAAGTGCCGGAGAGCCCCGCGCGGCGTGGCGGTGCGCCAGGAAAGGCCCCAGCGGGTAAGTATGCCGCCCGCTGAGCCCCTCCTGAGGCCCTGCTTACCTGGCAGCGACGCTGCCGGCTCAAAGCCGGAGCCGCCACCCTGTAAAGGCCGCGCGAAAACAAGGCAAGGGGGGGGAGAAGCGTGAGCTCCTGCCTCCGTTCCCCCCCCCCCACGTGGAAAACGCCGCGCCAGAGCTGCCCCCCGACGAGGCGTCATGGACCCTGCAGGGGAGGGGGCTGAAGCCCCGCTTCCCCCGAGTACGCGGACCCATCAATGGGGGGGGGTGAGGGGACAAGGCCCCTTTCCCCTGAGGAGCTCACCTGTAGGAGGAGACCGACCGTCTCCTCCGGTTCCTGAGCTCCAACTGAGCTCTTCAGGGGGCTGGCCTTCCTAAAGGAAGGCCACGCCCCCTGCCTCCCAGAGGTTCTAAAAACCTCCTCTTTCTCCGTGGGAGGGGGCAAACTCCTCTCCCTCTTTAGCCTTTGGCTAAGAGGGAAATCCACTTCAGTAATAACTGCACTTACTATTGGACATAATTGTTAAAAATCAGAGGTGGGTATCATGCAGCTGTCCAGATGTAGGTCTAATAACATAGAATCACAGAGTTGGAAAGGACCCTGTGGATTATCAAGCCCAATGCCCTTCCCAATGCAGGATCTCCAGCAGGTAACTTCTGGAGGTCATAATATTCCTATCCCGACTCCTAAGTCTTTCGAAAAGCAGCAGCTTTGTTGATTGGAAATTTGTTTGGAAACCTTTCAATTATATCTCACCATCCCATGTCAGATCAAACTTGAACATTGTGTCCTCCTCAACTGCAAATCTCTAGCCCTAATTAGGGGATTTCATATTTTACATATAAAGTAGAATGCCAGAACATCTTGAAATGTATTAGCTTTCCTCCTTGAAGGTGAAGCCAGCTGTAGCCCTTATGAAAACCATAGCTCTAAACTTCAGGTGATTATCTGTAATCAATAGCTAAAGCATCATGATAATAAAATGGCGATACTAACATCATTACACTAATGCTTAAACAATCCAACCTTATTCGGAGCTAGTAATATCCATGTTTAATAGGCATAAATATTGATGTTTTAATGAAGGTAGGTCAAATCTTTTCACACGTTAAAAGCAATTATTCAACAGTCACATATTTAATATAAAGCAGTTGAAAGATGATATTATGTTCTCATATCATTGTCAGAAAGTCAATCACCTCAGCCCTTGTAAAGATAGTTTATATAATCAATTATCTTCGGGTTCTTTAAAATAAAAAAAATCCTTTAAAAAGTATTTCACTTACATTTCAAAGAAGCAAAGCAGAAACGGTTGGAGGAAGTTAATCAAGAGCTCTTGTAAAATCTATAATAATATTTGGTATTTATGTTAGTAACATACAATCAGGTAATGATGAGCATTGGAATTCATAACCAGAGTTAAATGGTTAAGTTGTTTTTAGTCAATGGGGAGCAGAGGAGGGAGGTGTTGAAGGGGGGAAGTGTGTGTAACATTTCTGGAAATTTATTAAATAATCGGATAAACTAAGAATATCTATAGATGATTACAGAAGCTTATTTCTATTCAAAGTGTAACAGCAAGTAAGAATTATGGCCCCACAACATTTTTTCCATTTGTCCCCATATTTCTTGAATTGCATTAACTTAATATCACAATTGAATATTTAGAGTTGCAGTTTAGACATCCAAAGAAGAGAAGCAAAGTTACCAAGGAAATATGAAAGCATCAAATATAAGAGTTTTAGATTTTCTAATGAGAACCTTTCAGTGAGAATATTCAGTATCTCCCCCTAGAGTGTTAAACATTTGGGAATTGAAGTTAGCTTAGTAGCTCAGGAGCCCCTAGTGGCTTAATGGGTTAAACCCTTGTTCTGGCGGGACTGAAGACCAACAGGTCGCAAGTTCGAATCCAAGGAGAGCACAGATGGGCTCCCTCTGTCAGCTCCGGCTCCCCATATGGGGACATGAGAGAAACCTCCCACAAGGATGGTAAAACAGCAAAACATCCAGGCATCCCTGGGTAACGTCCTTGCAGATGGCCAATTCTCTCATACCAGAAGCAACTTGCAGTTTCTCAAGTCACTCCTGACACGAAAAAAGTAGCACAGGGAAAGCTGTGTGTGTGTGTGTACACACACACACACTGTACACAGCACTCCAATGGTCCATCACAACTTTTTTCCACAGCCTGATCATTTTACATAATAGTAGGACCACCCTGAATAAAAAACATTCAGGTGGGAGTAAGTCCTGGGTTTCAGCTGGGGGGAGGGGTGTCTTCTAGATGCATATAGGATAACATATTTTGTTAGAGGTGGACAAACGTGGAAAATTTACTTTCTCTCACTTTCAGATCTTACAACGTTTTGTAAATTCTGATATAAAATTCATCTCAGTATCATGGCCAAATTGGTCAGTTTTGCTTTAACTCACATTCAATTTTGCTTTTACTCACATTCAGTTTTTCAATATATTCTGATCAAAAGTAAACTGAAATGAAATCCATGTGCATCCCCCCTGTCTATCTATAATCCTTTCACCAAACTAAATCCTTCATATGTCTGGTTTACTTTACCCCTGAGTAAAATATGCACGGGGCTGTACTGTCTAGCTTCAATTCTGAATATAGTTCAGCTGAATTTATCTGACTCAGTTTAGAAAAAAATATACAACTCCTAAATTAGTGTAGGACCAAGCAGCTTGGACCTGTCAAGGTTAAACTAACATTATGTTTTTGGATGGATCAAAAGCAGCCTATCCTTAAAAATGAAAAGAAAGATGAAGCAGTATGCAGTCAGAGCAGATGTCTTTCTCTGAAAATACCTTCTGTATGTGAGGTTTTACTTTTTTTTTCTTCCTGCGATCTTCAGTTCAAAACAAGATAATCATATCCTAATTATAGCTTTGATCACTTCTCATTAAAGAAGACAAAAATGATTCTATGTAGGTCACTTGATGTATACGATGATCAAAACAGACACACATCATGATGATATCACTTTTAAAGGGACTGTGGTGGAAAGTCTGCAGCTGCTTCAGGTATTGCCACTAAGGGCTGATTATGTATATACTTGTAAATTATGTTTATTGCATTACAATTAGTCGGGCTAACAGCACATAATAGCAATAAGGTCATTAAATATGTAAATAATAAATAATAGCAATATTCTTGCCAGCAAGTCAGAATGCTTGACAGCATCATGTACATTATTCAGTCAGCCTCTATATTTCTGAAGGTTTCAGCAGCAAGTCATGGAAAAGTGCCAGTCTTAAAAGATAAAGACAAGGATGGTGCTTTCTAAAGGCGCAGCCTGCTTCAGAGATTTTCCCCTTTTGATCTAAATAGCTGCATAGTCGACAGTCTGTATGACTATATATTTTAGCACACAAAATAAACTCCATGTAGGATAGCAGTGACTACTAATGCGTTTGTGCTCTACAGCAGGGCTGACAAACTTGTGGCCCATCAGATGTTTGGGCCTCCAACTCCCAGAAGCTCTAGCTTGCTTGTCTAATAAACGGGAATTCCGGAACCTGAAGTCCAAAAACTTGAAGAGCCACAAGTTTGTCACCACTGTAATGCATGCAGGGTGGGGTTGCCAAATCTCAGGGCCTGGCCTGATTTTCTTGGATCATGTCAAGGTAGGAAATGAGGATCCATACAGTTATGAGGGATAATTTCTAGATAAAAAGGAAAGGTTGGGTAGGGCAAGTCTCTGAGGGTTGTGTTTCTTGAAAAATCTTGTAACAACATTTAACTGGAAGGAATGTTTTTCAATCACAGCAAGCCTTAAATAGATCTGTGGATCACAGGTTTGCTCTTTTTTTTTGTCAGACATCATCAGTGTGCCCACTCTCCATCTCTTGTGGTTGTTGAATAACTACCTTATCAGATGGACTACTTGACCCATCATATGCCGCTTCTTCTCCCCTTTTAAGATGGAGCTCATTACACAATGCACATGTAATTCCAACCAGGCGCTGTCCAGAAAGAGAGAGCAAGTGGTGTACCCTTGTTGCCTTACCAATGATGGGGGAAAGCTGGGTGGTGACGCCCCCCCCCCCCCGGTGGGATGGGGCAAAGGTAAGTCATGTGATGCAGGTTATTAAGCAACGGGTACTCCACATCTCCTGTCGTGAGCCCATAGACTTGCACTGATGTGTGGCTAAACCATGAGTCTTTGTGATGAGATCACAAGTGTGATCCCAAGATTTGTTATTAAGACTTTTTTTAACTTGGAGATTATGACATCTGACCCTAGTATTGTGAAATTTGCTCTATGTTTGCTATTGATGTTTCACATATTTGCCTTCTTATATGTTATCTACTCCATCATCTAAACAAATGAATATTGTCAACTCCAACTATTTGACCAGATTCTGAAGAGATTGACCATGTCCTGCAGAGACATGAGTATATTCCTGCACAGACACCCGCCCCACTGGGATGGGTCATCTTCATGTGTGGCATCACATATGACTTCTCCCACCTCCTACATTTTGGTAGACTGATTTTTTACTTTGTGTTAAATTAAAGGTCGTGTCTACCACTGAAATATCTGAGTCCATCCTTTCTGTATCAGTACAAATGGCCTACCTTCTAGACTACAAATTAGCAAGAAATCTGTGGAAGTTTGGATCTGTGACCTATTTGATTACAAGTTTAATTTAGATTGGAAAATAGTTCAAAAGTAATTGAATTATTTAGATTCCTTAAAGTTCTTTTATTGATTACATCTCAACTCCTTAGAGACTGGGCATATCCATTATAAAATATATTAAGAAAATTTATGTATTTTATGTTAGACACCATTAAAGCTGAAAAGGGAAGGGGAAAGTGACTATGCTTCCCTTCACTCTGTTTTTGTATGATGTTCCTATACATATATGAGATTGAGCTGCTCCTAATTAAGGAGCCTGGAAGATTTCAGAAGGAAAAGTCTGTCAGTTTTGGTGAGTTGTTACTGATAAATTAAAAAAACTGCACTGGCTTTTTTGTTTGTTTCATTTTCTTCTCATGTTTGCTTCATGTTTGATGAAGTGGAAGGATGAAAGATACTTGATTAATATGCTCACATTATATATAAAGCACCGGAAGCTTCTCAGTTGTGGTATTCTTTGTCATATGACCATGTCCCAGGAGGTACAGAGTCTAGACTCAGTACAGCATACGTTGCTCTATTAATGTAGCTAAACCTTTTCATCTCAAGTGTGACTTGTACGTACATCACAAAATCACAGAAGCAGTGCCAATTACATATGTATCTCCAGTTGTCCATTTGGTTGTACACTTTGTTTGTTGTTTATTCGCTTGTGCACTTTGTTTGTTGTTTAATTCTGGAAATATGTTAATGCTCTGTTATACATTCCACTGAATATGCTGTTGCATATTCTGTTGTGCATGTGTTTTCTCATCTAGTTACTCAAGTGTTGACATTCAACACAACGGTTGCATGGGACAATCAATGTGTAACGCCACATGCAAATATTTACAATATATAACACTGATGTAGGTTCTTGGCCACTGTAATGGTAGGTCTGATCACAATGGTCTACTTGTCATGCCCCAACACAACATTTTCCCTGTCTTCTGAGGGACATGGCATTCTTATTTAGCCAATAATCACCAAGCTAATCTTAAGCCAAGGGACAAAGAGCAGTATTTGTGAGATCAATTTGTCATGATCACAATCTAAAATATACTCTGGTTGGCTCCATGGAGGTGATATCACTCTACTGTGAGTTGCTAATAGGCACAATATCTAGCAAGAAGGAGATATTGGATGATTTTGACACAGGTCGCAGAGATATCTGGGAAACCAACATATCTGCACACACCAACAGGTAACTTCTACTTAATCCTGGCTTTCCAGTAAGCCAATTCAATGCTGCTGCTACCTCTAATGCTACAGACACACTGCCAGAAAATTTACTGAAACAACAAATACCTGACCCTCTCCCCCAAAACAAGCAGAGACATGATAAATTTATTCTCTGTTCGGAAGCTAAACCATATAGTCACTGAACTGTATTTACTCTCCTTTTCCTCTTCTTCCTATTACCTTAGCATTGTCCTTATTTGGAATATTTTGGATACACATTGACTATATCTTGGTGGTTGTTGAGGACTTGGAAGACAGCATTATCTGTGGTTGTTTTCAGACTGTGGAACTCTCTCTGAAAGATTGGTTAACCTTCCCTTTGCACTTTTTCCTTCAACAGGTGAAAACATTTTTATTCAAGCAAACCTTTGATTTTTAATTGTGAAGTTGTGGTGTGTTGTAAGTAAGGTGCTGTCTTTTTTAAAAAAATTTTTAATTGAAATTATGTTTTAAATATAATTATTTTAACTATATTTAATTGTGCTTTTAATAACATTGATATTTAATTCTCTTTAAGTTTTGTAATTAAATGTTTAAGCTGGATCTTTTAAAAATTATTGTAAACTGCCTTGAATCCCATTTTAGAAGAAAGCTAAGATATACATTCAATAGAAAGATAAATTAATAAACAAATATCTCTGTGTTCTACATTTTTGAATCTTTCATGAGGAAGGAAGCTGTGTGATTATTTTGGAGGGATTAACAGGATATTTGCTTTGCCATGGACAAACTCTAAATCATCCTGAATATGCCCTGTTCAGGTTAGGGCTTGGGATTTGTCCAAATCAGAGGGCATTCGCCTATCATTGATCCCAAGACACAGCAACAAAATTCACTCCTCTGCTCCTGTGTGTCCTGAATGAATGATCTTCGTCATTTCAGACCTCAGTGATTGTGGTGCTACAAGTCTTTCACCTTTAAAGATCAGATCATCAATAATTGTTAGTTCCTCATGGAATGGCTAGAGCTCTATCACAGTGGCAGACACAAACATTTTTCTTTTGACCAAACAGCAATTATAGTTTCCAGCCATGTGACCACATGGAAGGTGCTATTAGTAGTGCCAAGAATTATCTTGAAGGTGCTTCTTAAACTTTTAAAAGCAAAAAGAATATTGATTCATTTCCTACCTTAATGTTCCTGGCAAATTTGTATCGTAATCCTAATTGCTTCCTGTGCTATGACCAATATAGAAACATTTTGCAATGTCTTTACTTAGCCTTCTTTGCCTAAGTCATAGTGCTTCACCAAACATCAAATCCCAGAATTCAATAGCAATGAGCCATGATAGTTAGATCAAACTTTCTTAATTCTACAGCAGTGTGTCAAACTTATTTTCATCGAGGGTCACATCAGCCTTATGGTTGCTTTCAAAGGGCCATTTGAAGACTGCATAAATGTAACTACCGTGTTTCCCCGAAAGTAAGACACCCCCGATTGTAAGACGTATCGGGGGTGTCTGGGGGGTCGGCTTATATAAGCCATACCCCGTATATAAGACGTACCTCGTCCCGCCGCCGCCGCCGCAACCGGAGGTGTGCCGCGGCACACCTGCCAGCACACCTCCACGGCACACCTCTTCGCCAGGGTTCCAGGCAAGGAGGGGAAGGAGCCAGGGGCGGGAGGAAGCGGCGGCGCGTCACTGTGACGCTGCGATCCTCACCACGCCCCTGGCTCCTTTCCCTCCCTGCTTGAGGAAAGAAGGGAGAGGGAAAGGAGCCAGGGGCGTGGTGAGGATCGCAGCGTCACAGTGACGCGCCGCCGCCCGTCCCGCCCCTGGCTCTCTTCCCCCACCCTTGGAAGGAGGAGGAAGAGAGCCAGGGGCGGGGGAGAAGCGATGACGCGTCACAGTGACGCGTCGTCCCTTCTCCCGCCCCTGGCTCTCTTCCTCCTCCCTTCCAAGGGTGGGAGAAGAGAGCCAGGGGCGGGATAAGCGATGACGCATCAGTGACGCGTCGTCCTTCTCCCGCCCCTGGCTCTCTTCCTCCTCCCTTCCAAGGGTGGGAGAAGAGAGCCAGGGGCGGACGGCGATGACGCGTCACTGTGATGCTGCGATCCTCACCACGCCCCTGGCTCCTTTCCCTCTCCCTTCTTTCCTCAAGCAAGGAGGGAAAGGAGCCAGGGCGTGGTGAGGATCGCAACGTCACAGTGAAGTGTCGCCGCTTCCTCCCGCCCTGGCTCCTTTCCCCCCTTGCCTGGAGCCCTGGCGAAGAGGTGTGCCGCGGAGGTGTGCCGCAGGTGTGCGCGGCACACCTCCGGTTGCGGCGTGGCGGCGGCGGCGGCGTGGGCGTGGCGACGGGCACGTCTTGGGTTATATAAGACGTACCCGAAAGTAAGACGTAGGGGACTTTTGGGGGAAAAGAAAGTAAGACGCTGTCTTACTTTCGGGGAAACACGGTATGTTACCCTGGCATTTAAGCCATATGGGTTACATAATAATGTGGCAGACCAGATTTGGCCTGTGGGCCTTGCGTTTGACTCATATGTTCTACAGTGTAGATGCACCCATCAATTCCATATAGAACAATGACTGCAACCCTCTGCCTCCATCCCAAGATCTGTCCTATGTCAGCACTAAGGCGATGCTTACTGGGTTTTTTTTGGGTATTTTATGTTAGCTGCAAATACTGTGATAAATATTGCTCCTTGTGGCATCAATTTTCATGTGCACCAAAGACATAAATAACATAAATTGGTGCCCATAGTGAGTGCACTATGAATGTTTGTCTCTTATATATAGAAAACAAAGAGGTGGCTGGTGAGCTGGATGCAGAACAAGAAGGCAGGTGTAGATTGAGCAGAAGTGGCTCTTCATTCAAGTAGCCATTTATTAAAATGGAGACAGTGTTCAGAGTACAACAAATACAAAGACCTTTTTTTAGTGAGAACTGTTGACTCAAGGACAATATCTAGTATTTGGCTTGTCCATGATGGTGCTTCCCTCTTTTTCCCAACATTTCTCCTTTATTCCAAATTCATCTTCCCTTCCTACCTGTTTTCATACCTCTATCTTTTTAAAAAAGTACCCAGTTCTCTCTTCTTGGATGTATATTTATATATGTGGATAGACTTTGAGGAGAAACCAGTGTGGTTATGTGGTTTGTGTGTTGGACTATGATTCAGGAGACAACAGTTTGAATCCTCTACAAGTTACATTCTTTCAGCCACAGAAGAAGACAAAGGAAAACTGCCTCTGAACAAACCTTGCCAAGAAACCCCTGTGATAGGTTTGCTTTTGGTTGCCATAAATGGGAAATGACTGCAAGAAACACACAACAACAGGGAAGGTGAATGGAAAGTAGAATAATAATAATAATAATCTTTATACCTCACAACTATCTCCCCCAAAGGGGACTCGGAGCGGCTTACATGAGGTCAAGTCCAACGATACATTACAGCAAAAAAATAAAATCAACAAAATAACTTCACAATGAAATAAATAAGATATTCAAGTAAAATAAACAGTGCAAAATAACATGACAAAGAATCAAACACAGTACAGCAAAACAGTGAGAAAGAAAAGAACGAGTGAGGGATACAATTAAACATCCTATCAAGAAAATACTGTAGTAGGCAACCTTTGGTCACAATAACTAAAATAAAAACCTTGAAAACATACAAGTGTGAGTCTTTGATGCCTCCTTTTTATTCTCCTAAAATTTGAGGAGAAACCTTATTCTGCTAAAGCCATAGAACTGTGACTTGTCCAAAATGGATACGATCTTATAATCATGTTGGATAGTAGAGGAATCAGCAGAGATGCATCCATCTGTTTTTCAGTACTTGGCTCTGCTGTAGGATATCATCTATAAAACCTCCTGAGAACCCCCTGAAGTCTTTATATATACTGGCCACAACACACTCACTGTTTCAGGAAAATAGCTTGATGAATCTTTGTTCATCTCCTTGCTTTCTGACAACATGGGAATGTCCTTGTTGGAGAAGGAGATTGTGGTTTTGAGGAGGTAGCATTGGGAGATGTAGCTATATACCTGTACATCTTCCAGTGCAAGATCTCTGTCATGGAATGGGGAAAAGTGTACTCCTAAGCAGCGAAACTCTCGCTGACAAGTTCCACTGCTAGCCATTGTTGTACCTGCCTTCTGCCAGTAATAGTTGTTCTAATGTGTTGTACAAGTATCATCCTTTTGTTACTTTTTGAAAAATATCAGTGCTTGGTTTTAATATGATAATGTAATAATCTCTCCTGCCCTCCCTCATTTAAACAATTCATTTTAACTGTGTTTTATCTGGTTGGGGAAAAGGTAGGACATCAATTTAACAAACAATCAGAATCAAAATGTTTATTTGCCATGCCTTTTATTGACATCTCACTTTTCTATTTCTTGCTTCTTTTTTTCTCTGCCCCTTTCCATTCTGAGCAGTGACAAAAATCCTAATAGTCTCTCTTTGGGTTGCCTCCAAGATGCACATTTTCAAACCAAGAGACACTATATATGTGAGATGAGACAGGGAGCAATCTAGGGATTTCATCACAATGAGGTCCAAAGCTGCGTGACAGAGAGGGGATTTACCATGTTGTGAATCCAGAGGGAAGTGAGAGGAAACTGTTGCCCGACACCCCTCATCACCTGCTATGCCCTTTAGCTTATCCCACTGGGTAAGCATTGCTGTGTTCTCAGTGAAACCTTGTAGCATGCTGCCAGGATGCTTCCTCTATGGAGCTCTACTGGAAGTTGCCTTATGTCATATGATGATGTCCGGTCGGCTCCATCCAGGAAGCATCCTGGCAATGTGATAGCATGCTTCCCAACTTCTGTGTGATGAAGTGATAAAATAAACATTACATCATGGATAGGGAAAATAAATATATCAATTAATATCCCAGAGGGAAATGGGAAAGTAAATGGGGGAAAGTGATAGCCAAGGCAAAGGGGAACAAAAAATATAAGAAACTGAACCAAACTATCCTTATGAACCAACAAAGAGAATAAACAATAAAGGAAATGTATGACTCTTCCCAGAGGGAAGGGGTGGGGGGTTGGGGAAATGGTGGGAAAAGATGGATACAAGTAGGGGACAAGGGTGATTACATATTTAAAAATATCGCTCTTTTTTGTTAAATTGTTAAAATATACAGATGGTATACATTGCCTATGTTATCTTCTAAACTTACTCATGAGTAAAAGTGGTTATGTTCTACTCTACATTTTTGACCCAAATAAATAAACTCTTTAAAATAGAAATGGTTAAAGAAATATTTTCCATTCATGAAGTAGCCACTCATAGAGGGCATCAAAGAGGGCACCAGCAACCTCTGATCTTAAAACAGAAATTGATCATTTGCATGTGCATTGCAAAAACAGAAAAAATGTGCAAACCAACATTTCATATCAAAATATGGATGCATTTCTAAAATCCAGAACTGTGTTGTAATCATTGGAGGGCTATGAAACTTTCCAATTTACATATTAGTCTAGCTCCTGGGGTACAATCTGTGGTGCTATTCAGATGATGTGGTCCTCAGCTCCTAATATACTCAGACAGCATACCCAATGACTAGGAAGCTGGGACTTGTCATCAAAGCATCTGGAGGGCACCAGTTTAGTTACCTGTGGTCTAGGATGATCAAGCCAATTCATATCGCAAAAGCTGAAATTGACAATACAGAGATCAAAATTTCTTACCTGTCTTGATGGGCTAGGACACCTGGGTTTTCTTGACAGATTTGCACCCTGGTACCTCACAAGGAAGCACCATAGTGGGTAATTTAGTTTGGCATGAGCTTATGAGGTGATATGCAAGTGACATGCAGTCTCTAATAATTAGTAGCCTTTCCTTCTGTCACTTCTGCATGCATATGGTGCAGAAATACACTGAGGGGGAAGCCCAATTTATCAAGGTGACAACTTCAAGTCTGTTGTTGCTAACTGATTGCAACCTCACACAGCAGATCACTACTGGCAGGAGATTGTCCAACATATAAAAGGGTCGAGGAATTATCCCACTGCTTTCCTGGTGTAATGTAATAGCCATGACACCACACTGGCCATACTAGGATCATTACTCTGACAGTTACTCCAATTAAATATTTGTTATCTCCATTACAGGATAGACTATCAAGTCTTCATTCTTGAACATGTCCACTAAGAATATGCACATGCCAAGACACATTAGCAAGGCTTTATTAATTTACATATCTACACTACACTTACATAGCATCATGTGTTAGCAATGATTTTAATGAGTTGATATTGAGCTATGCAACACACTGCATGTAGCAGAAAGAATGAATGCCAATTGGACATAAAAGCTTCAATCATAAGATGCCATTCTCCATGCATCTTGCCACAGGGTGAATCAAAAATATATCCAGGACAATTGATTATGCTGCGAGACTGGAGATGGAGATCTTATGAAATCCCCCTTTGGGCCGTACTGGGCCATTATAGGGTTGACCTTCCAATCTAATAAAGAAGAAAAGGGAACATGACAGGGTCAGGACACCCAGTAAGGATATGATGCAGATGCATAGCCCTTCAGTTACCTAACCAATACAGGGAGAAAACAGAGAAGATATTAGCACATACAATTTAATTTTTCCATTGTTTGTGTGTGTATTGGGGGGGGGGGGTAGTGGTTAGGGGTGGAGGTTTTGGTTAATTTTTAAAAACTGCACAGAGTTTGACTGTTTATGCTCCCATTCTTTTGGCATATATTCAGCATGATATTGGATATATTTAATTATTTACTTCATTTGTGTTCATATTTCTATCCCCCTCTTCTCACTGCTCACCGGACTTGGAGCAGTGTACAACATACATCTAGGCAAAGATACAATGCCTCATCATACAAACCATATAAAACATAACATAAAATCACTAGAAACAATAGAAATATAAACACAATTTAAAACCATTAAACATATTAAAACATAATATTTGTTTGTTTAATAATAAATATTAAATACACAAATAACACAATGCACCAATCCCTTAAGCACCCTACTAGGCTTCCCCCTTTCCCCTGTCATGATCTTAAGGTCTTCTTTGGCTCTCTTAGATGGTGCAGTGTGACTGGGCACCCACCAGAGTCCTCTTTTTATGCCTCGGCCTCTGGAGGCAGCAGGTGTTTTTGCTGGGCCTTGCTTCAGCCAGGTAATTGGGGCCCGAGTCTGTAAGGAGCCAGTCACCAGGAGCTGAGGTCAAAAGCCTCTGAGATTCATCTAATTGTCCCCTTTCTCCATAGGATGACACCCTATCGTTTGAATCCTCTGCAAATATAAAGACTTGTTCAACCCACTGAACATAGTTGATGTATAGGATTTTAGCCACATAGGATTTTAATAAATTTGGCTGGTGTTCTGTATTGTAGTTACAGATTTTAAACCTAGAATTACAGATCTATAACTGCTCTGTATTCACAATCATATTCATGTTGTTTATTCATTCAGTCACTTCCGACTCTTCGTAACCTCATGGACCAGCCCACGCCAGAACACCCTGTCGGCCATCCCCTCCCTCAGCTTCTTCAGGGTCAAGCCAGTCACTTCAAGGATACCTTCCATCCATCTTGCCCTTGGTCGGCCCCTCTTACTTTTTCCCCATTTTCCCCAGCATCGTCTCCTCTAAGCTTTCCTTTCTTCTCATGATGTGGCCAAAGTACTTCATCTTTGCCTCTAATATCCTTATCTCCAATGCACAGTTGGGTTTTATTTCCTGAAGTATGGACTGGTTGGATCTTCTCGCAGTCCAAGGCACTCTCAGAACTTTCCTCCAACACCACAGTTCAAAAGTATCTATCTTCCTTCGCTTACCTTCCTTATAGTCCAGCTCTCACATCCATAGGTTACTATGGGGAATACCATTGCTTTTTCTATGCGGATCTTCATTGCTAGTGTGATGTCTCTACTCTTCACTATTTTATCAAGAATGGTCATTGCTCTCCTCCCAAGAAGTAAACGTCTTCTGATTTCCTGGCTGCAATCTGCATCTGCGTCTGCGGTAATTTTTGCACCTAGAAATACAAAGTCTGTCACTGCCTCCATGTTTTCTCCCTCTTTTTGCCAGTTATCAGTCATTCTTGTTGCCATAATCTTGGGTTTTTTAAATGTTTCGTTGCAACCCAGCTTTTGCACTTTCTTCTTTCACCTTGATTAGAAGGCTCCTCCGCTCCTCCTTGCTTTTGGCCATCAAAGTGGTATCATCTGCATATCTAAGATTGTTAGCATTTCTTCTAGCAATTTTAACCCCAGCCTTGCATTCATTAACCCCGCACATCGCATGATGTGTTCTGCATACAAGTTGAATAGGTTGGGTGAAAGTATACAACCCTGCCATATGCTTTTCCCAATCCTGAACCAGTCTGTTGTTCCATGGTCAGTTCTTACGGTTGCTACTTGGACATTATACAGATTCCTCAAGAGAGAGACAAGATGATTCGGTATGCCCATACCACCAAGAACTTGCCACAATTTATTGTGATCCACACAGTCAAAGGGTTTAGGATAGTCAAAGATATTTTTCTGAAACTCCCTGCCTTTCTCCATTATCCAGCGGATATTGGCAATTCAGTCTCTCATTCCTCTGCCTTTTCTAAACCCAGCTTGTACATCTGGCAACTCTCTCTCTCCATGTATTGCTGGAGTCTTCCTTGCTGGATCTTGAGCATTACCTTACTGGCATGAGAAATAAGTGCCACTGTATGAAAGTTTGAGCATTCTTTAGCATTTCCCTTTTTTGGTATGGGGATATAAGTTGATTTTTTCCCAGTCTGATGGCCATTCTTGTGCTTTCCATATTTGCTGGCATATGACATGCATCATCTTGACATCATCATCTTTCAAGATTTTAAACAGTACACCTGGGATCCTGTTGTCTCCTGCTGCCTTGTTGTTAGCAATGCTTCTTAAGGCCCATTCAACCTCACTCCTCAGGATGTCTGGTTCATAGTCATAGCTGTAACAATATTGCTATGATCCCCGTCCAAACCACTTTAACAGGCACCTGTGTCCTCATCAAAAGCAGACCACTCCTCCTTGGCGAATGTAGCTGCTTTCAGTTAAGGCTGTTTTGGGGGTCAGCCCAGGAGATTTTACTTAGTTATGCATATGTATCTAATAGGCTTGTTTGATTTTTTAAAAGGTTCAAAAGTCATTTCAGAGGTAGGGGCACTGGTGGTTTGATTCAGAAGTCAATGCCGATTTTCACAGAAAAAAATGTTCAAAACTTTCCAAAACTTCTGAGACTTCCAAATTCTGAATAATGGTTTGAGTGTTATTTTCTGTATCATTGGGTGGTCTTTACTGTAAACGTAGTTGTTTTATTCCAGAAGGAAGGAGGAGCTGCCATTACACTGCTGGCCATTACACTGCTGGCACATAGAAATGACATGCCAGGAAAAGGTAGGGGGTAAGGAGCAAAATCACTCCTCTCCCCCCCCCCCCTTCTCCTGGCGTGTCATGGCCAGCAGCATAATGGCAGCCTGGCAA